>JAPMOQ010032658.1:779694-852521 GCA_026543055.1 Argiope trifasciata
TAAGTTCGAGGATTTTAAATTAACACAAGTATACTTTATCCAAAAGAATCGCGATACTAAGTTCGAGGATTTTAAATTAACACAAGTATAGTTTATCCTAAAGAGTCGCGATACTAAGTTCGAGGGTTTTAAATTAACCAATACTTTTCATTAATAAATTAATTATTGCTAAACATGTCTGGTACAAAAAATTGGCATCAAATTTTACACTTAATAGGAATATATTGAAGAATATATTGAAAACTATTTTTTTTAGAATATACTAAAAAAATATTTTGGTCATAAAGCTGAAGGATTTTTTGTCCTATTCGGAATAGAAGTTCATGTAGTTGTCAGAAGGGAAAAAAGAAGAAAATCTGCTTTCTACTGAGGGATTTGTTGGATGATATATCGTGGACTATTTCTGATATATTATGGATTACAGTTGATGGAATCAACGATAACCGATGTAGATTTTTATGCGTATGATGTATGATGATGAAGCGGACCTACTTACGGACTTAACGTGTGACCACCCAAAAAGAAATGAGATAAAAATTCAGCCCTCAATTTGGCTTACAGACTTAATTAGAGATTGATGTTACGTTGAGAATTTTGTTATTTGTGAGTGACAGTGCTTTGTGATTGGTATTATCGGTACCTGCTTTGTTAAATTGTTGTGGATAAACTATTTCATGTGCCGCAAGTAGATTGATGAACTACGTGCAAGGATTTTCAATTTAAATATCTTCTGAGGGAATGTTATGATGTTGTCCAAATTTTTATATTCTGCGATGTTCGGTACAGAAATACTACATTTTTTTTGAGTTTATGATGCTTCATATTAAATTCAAAGATTGTGGCAAATGATATTTATAAAAGTTTTACGAAATGAAATATTTGGCGCTGTAAAGCAAAATATTGGCATTTAGTAAGATATGTGATAAGTATATAAAGTAAATGCACAGATATGCTGATTGGGCAATAGCAAAAGTTGATGGCTAAGGTGGCGAATCCAATTCACAACCGCGTTAAAAAATGTTAAGTAATGGCGTGGAGAGAATATGTAGCACCTGGGGCATATATGTTTTTTCGCCTCCTGAGCATCATCAGTGGCTTAAAGAGTTTAAATGCCGCTCGTGACTTGACTCTATTTTTGTCGTACCTTTATCAGAATTGACTGGCACCGCCCTAAGATTAGAGCTCAGGGAATTTATACCATCCTAGACCCACCCCATTTAATACATTATTACAATACCCTGAAAATTTAGAAATATTGATGGAAATGATGGAAAAATTCCTGTCCTTTTGCAACAGCAGTTTGAAGATTCTTTGAAATTTTGTTGGCGGTTGTTCACTTATACGGAAACTGGATAATTCATGAGCATAACAGCTAGTCTCAATAATCCTTGTTTATACGGTTTAGTACTGTAATAACGGGGTGACTTGCTGTAATTTTAACAAAAAGCTCCACCATACTGCGAACCATTTTAATAGTCAAACGTCAAATTTTTTTCATTTTTATTAATGAATACTATTATTAACAATAAAAAACAATTATTTTCCATTTTACATTTATATTCCAAATTTCTTTGTCATTATTATTCTTTACCGAAGAAGATATTGTAACCCTTTAGCTTTAATATAATACTTTATAATATTAAATACATCGCATTTACTGATTAAAAACTAAATATAATTCACTGCGATTTAAGAGCAGGATTCATTTTCACTGCCTCCACAATAATAACTTATTTGGGCATATCTGTTTTTCTGCTGAAAAATCTGTTATTCTATCTCTTAGCATCCGAATTAATATGCGCAGCCTATATGATAGCAAATTCTGCATCTACATTTGAATACATTTCATAACTTTGATTTGTAACCGAAGCTCTACCAGAACCTTCGCACTCCAAGGCTGTTTTAATGTCGTCGTTTGTTAGATAAATCACTTTTTTATTGCAATCGGCTTATATTAGCTGCTTAGCATTCAGGTATGGATCGGAATCTTTGAGGAAACGAAATTCGAACACTTCTTATCACAGCGAATAACTAACGAAGATAAGGCTCGAATGACTGTCGCGAATTGTGTCCGATTGTCTCGGAGGTCTACTTTGATGTATACGCCATCATTTTGATCAAATTAAACTAGGTCATTGATGTTCATTCTAGGCACGAAGTGTGCTTATGCTACCCATTTGATGAAACCGATGACATACTCAGAGGAAAGTGTATGGGTATGTATGATAGGAAGGGGGGGATTGAGATATAGTTGCCACCATTCAGTGAAATTAAGATGGTCAGAATACATTTGAAATCTATGTTTTTTTTTCATTGTTTCACAGGTGTCTTTCTAGTTCGAAGCGGTTTGCTTTCCATCCTTGGAAGTAATTTTTTTTTCTTTTTCAATTTTATGTCACGTGAGTATTTATCTGTGTGACAAAGGTACGCTTAATGCAACTTAATTGGGCATCTTCATATATTGTGTCACATTCTATGCATTGTTTTGTGTCTGCAAGCTGTAAATTGTTCAACTTAGATGCATGTGGAGTGAAGGAATTCGGTCTTTTTCTGTATAGAGCAGAAGAAAAAAAAAGGAGAATCCACGTAAACAAATTAGTTTTCAATCTTTTGTACGACAATAACTGAACTGACCTAACTTCGTTTTCTGCCATTATTGCTTATTTAGCGACTATATTTCAATTTGAGTTTGACTTGAGGTCACTGCTAGTCATTTGTAATGCAGGTAAGTAATACATTTTATGCGGAATTCAGTTCCTTTAGTGCAGCTTTACAGATATATTAGATCTATATAAGTATATTTTCTTCCATGTAATTATTTTCAAAGCATATAACTAATGGTGCTTATGATAGTACTTTCTTTTCAAGTTATTCATTATGAGTTTCCTTTAGTAGCTCAGAAGATCCGAGAGCTAGTTGTTTATAAATAATTTTCTAGTTTTCAACATTAGCTATTCACTATTGAAAACAAATAATCACTTTGAACCATTATTTTCCTTGCATCGTCATTTTTGTAATCTTGCATAATTTTGTATAAATAAATAATATTTAGAATATAGTGTAAATAACTAACAAATATTAAAAGTTCTTTAATTGTATAACATGATAAAGAGCTTGTAATAACATATTGTCACGAAGACCAACAGTTAGTTCATATATATTAGATATTATCTCTGAATTGGCATGATGTATTAATTGATTCTGTCTTTAATTTCATCAATATTACTTGTTGAAATTATAAACCAAAAAGTTGTATGTGAAAAATGAGTTTTAATGATTTTAGGCGGATACTTAATTCGGTGTTTAGTCAGATTATGATTGCAGTAATCTGTACAAGTACTGCAGATGCAATATAACTAATATGCTCAGATATATTGAAGTTTCTGTTACATTTCATCTGCGAAATATGTTTCTAGTGACAGCAATATTATTTGAGTATGAACTAATTTATAACATCTTTAAAATGATAATTTTGCTTTTTATTTTAATGAAAATTTTAATATTTTGAAAGGAAATTTATCTTGATTTTTTCATTCGTTAGATATGTACTTCATACCCCTAAATAAGCAATAAAAAATATAATTTATCATATAAGTTTAAACATTGGTGAAATGCAGGTGTTTACATTTTAGTCTGCCTAGATATATTGTATCCAATTCAATATTGCGTAAAATTCAGAACGGATTGTTCTGGAACAAGAAAAATAAAGTCATCCAAAATAAAACATTAATGCATAATTGAAAGCTTCTTTTTCTTTTCTTTTTTTAAAAATCTTCTATCTTGGAATTTTTTATCAACAAAACTCTACGTTTCGCTCATTATATTTTATTATAGAATATGCCGTCTGAAAACCAGTGATGAGTAGATAAAACTATGTATATTTTTAGTTTTCAGCTTTCTGAAATGAATTATTTATATAGAAAGAGTGCGGTTATTTTATTACTGTGCTTTTCTTAGCTGGCGTATAATTCATAAGTGGTAGATAAAGTGTTAAGTAAGGCGAAATTCTGGCTTCCTGTGGTTTCCATTTGTAGGAAACGTTCCGAAATTCAACACTGACCTTGAGCGATACGTCACTGAATAATGATAATTTCACATTTCTTTTTCAAAGCAAGTATTTTACTTTTGTGTTCAATGCAATCATCAATTTGTTCAAGACGAAGCTGCGTTTTGATGGGCTGTGCTTTTATATTATGAATGTACCCTTTTAAAACATTACAGTGATTTTGCCAATTTTGTTTGTGCAATATGATTATTTTCAATTGAATTTGTAGTTTGATATTAAAAACAAAAACATTAAAAAACTGGTTTTCCTTGGAGTTTAAGTATTATCGAATTGTTCTAATTTATCCGCAATCATAATGTTTTGAGCTTTGAAGGTTGTTTCTAAACATATATTTTCTTTGATTCTATGAGTATGTCATTCTGAAATTCATGTAATATAAATAATCATTAGTTTACATTATATGAAGAATGAAATCATTAAGCAATTGAGGCTAGGAATTTTTGAACCACCTTTATTCTGAAAATTCAAATCCTAATTGGCTAAACATAAGAGCATAAGGTTTATTATTAATTATAAGATATTCGTACTTGAAATGGTGGAACAATGTATATGTATTTTTAAAATGGTATGAATAGATTTATAATAAATTATGCATAGTACTGTTCTTAAAAAAATAAATGATCCAGTGATTCCATAGCGCTTTGTTTTTATCGAAAATTATTTTAAGAAAGTGTAACACTGGATACCGTGGGTTCCAGGAATATATAATCTGCAAACATTGTAAATCAGGAGTAGTTATTGTCTGAACTAGATTCGGAACTCAAATTAAATTGAACTTTGTAATTTTTGCTAATGAAGCTGCAATAAAATACCCTCTCCCATTCATTTTCAATGATTTAATTAACGGAATTTTAGCACCGTAATACAGGTAGCACTTTAATCAATTTATACCTTATTTTTCTAAGAAAATCAATTTAAGCAAAACATCTTTAATTATCTGTAGTATATTTGTAAAGTAAAAATAAATGTTATGTTCTTTTTTCATTGATACTTGTTTAATAAAATCTTCAAGTTACATTTGTGGTTACTCTTTATGACAAAGATTTTTAACACAGCCATTTAAATAGTTTTTTTGCTCATAAAGCTACAATAAAACCCTCTCTTTCCATACTTTCAATGATTTAGTCTATGAGTTTTTAAAACATATTCTTAGTACTTTAATCACTCACTTTGCCCCCTATAATATCTCTTTGTGCTTTAATCCCCAACTATGCGCAACATTATATAGATCTCTTAGTACTTTAATATTCACCATGCCTTATTTTGGAGAAGAAAGTCAATTTAGGCCAAAGGTCTCTACTTATCTGTAGTACGTTTGGCAAAGCAAAAATACTTTATGCTACTTTTCATTGATAGTAGATTTATACATTTTTCAAATTAATATGTGATTATTCTTAGTGATAACATGATTTTATAGCGATTAATTAAATAGCCCTAGTGGATAATGCTGGAAAAAGTTATTGGTGTAATTTAATCGAGTTTAGTCTTAGTTTGTATCAGATATTGACTGCCAAATTAACAAAACAATTTGAACTGAAAAAATATTTAGTTTATTTGAATTATTTCTATGACACTTTAGATGCATCAAAATATATTTATGTTATATTTAAACTTCTTGCAACTTTCTTTCTTCAAACTCTTATATTGGGTTGTGACTTACATTGTCATTGATAATTTCTCTTTTGTCACTTTTTATTTCGATATTCATTCCGGAACGGGATACGAATTCGTCTTAGCCAACCTAATGTCTTTCTGTTTTGCCCCATTAATCCTCTGCCAGAATCAAGCAATCATCCCACAAGCCTCTTTTTCCACAGCATGCGTCCCGGATCAGTGCCTATCGATGATGATAGCTGTTATCGATAGAGTATCAGAAGCTTCCTGAATCGGATCATGGCAAAAAAGAAAGGGAAAAAAAGTCCTCGTGACTGGGTGAAAGTGTATGGCTGGCATTGGCGAGGATCTTCTGCAATCCGCAATCATCCCGGGCGGAATTCGAGTCCAGTAGGTCAGATAGGGTGGGCGGATCGCTTATCATCGAACACTCATCGTGAATGGAAACATCGTGAGCGGATAACCCCTTCGCTACCCTTTCACCAAACGATACAATGCACAATGCCGGGTTTATTAGAGCACGAAGAGAAAGTGAGAGTCGTACATGAAGGCTAAAGGGAATGATTGGGAACTCGTCCTCCAAACACAGATTAGTTCGATGTGTTTTTTCTGCGCCGCGGATCGAATTCCCGTGGGTTATGGGGATGTGTTGGTGTGTGTAAATCGGGGAGAGAGAATGAAAAAAAAAAAGAGGAACCGGTAGATTTTTTTCGATGATATCAATGAATTGTTCGATTGAGGGCGAAAACGTGTGGTGAAAGTTGAGCGTTGGCGTGTAAAACGTCAGTCAGACGTGAGGTGGAGTTTTGATGGAAGGAATGCGCGGGTTATGCAACACGCCACTACATTGCACTCGAATTTTCAGCCATTTCCGATGATTAATTTTGGAAAGAGATTATTTATAAGTTTCTTGGAAGTGTGATAAATTCAGTTCTTGGAAGATAAAGTTCCCACATCTATATCTAATCATAACCTGCATAATAAAATAAAACGCAGTAAAACACCGTTTATTCATTTTTTGAAGGACCAGGGCTGAATTATTAAATACATAATGTAGGCAATTTCTGAGAGGCCTTCGAATCTTAGGAGACTTCGAAACATGGAGAATTTTTGCTGTTTTAAAAGTTATTTAGTTTTGTGCTTTCATTTAGCGATAAAGGCAGCGTGTTTGAATTTATTCAAATCAAAACAAAATATAGTTTCATTTAATTAGTAACATTTACTTATCATTTGAAACCTTTTTATCATTTTATTTTATAATATAGAAAAAAACTGATGCCTGATTATTTAAATGTATATTCTATTGCATTATTAAATATTATTGAGACTTTTTTTTCTATATTGTTTAAAATTATTTTTAAATTTCAGCTATACATTGCATTTTTATGTGCCTCCATTATTTTAAATTTAATTCAACAAGTTATTTTAAGTGATAATTTTAACCAAACCATTAAATTAAGTGATAATTTAAACCATTTACTTTTGCTAAATTATTATGAAGTGCAGGCAGATAGGCGTTTAATAGCAAATGTCTTTAATTGACATCTGACGTCCTGATTGTACGGGAGGAGTATTACGTACATCAATATGATATCAATGTTTTTACATTAACATTTCAGCAAATAAAATAAAAAATTTCAATGAAGTCATTTGAGCATTTAAAAGAAGGTGGAATAACTTCTTCTTTCATCGTTTCTTGAATTACAGGCAAGTAATTTGGTTTCTAATAACTCACAAACTGCGAATGATTCCAAACTCATGATCCCGTTATCACAGTTCACAGTGTTCTTGATTCTTCTCTCCAAAAATTCCAAACTTCAATATCGGTATAACTAAGTTTTTGAGTGGTGTAAATGAGGTATATCTTCATTTTATTGTTGATGAAGAAACTATGAATTTGGCTGTGTAAAACGACGTATGCTACAACAAAACATACTACAATAACTTAAATTTACTCTTTCTCTTCATATTTAATTGAATTGCTAAGAAAAAGCTAAACATTATTGGATAATTTCTAACTTTATTATATCATTCAATTGTTGGCCAAATTTAGATAAAAAAATTTGCAATTAAGGAACTGTAGTTCCTGCTATTTTCTATCAAACTGTTACTTATCATCAGTGAAAGCACTTATGTCTCATATTTTCAAATTTGTTTGGTTATAATTTTATTTCTTGAAATACTTTCTACTTAAAAAACAAAGATAGATAAATTAGAAATAATTTCATCTTAACGATCAAAATGAATTTCGGATATTTTTTAATACATTTTCAGAAATAATTTTAAACTTAGTACTGCTCAAATTTTTCATTTACCAACAACAATTATGCAAATTAATTAAATAAAAAACATTAATTGCTTAAAAACTTCCTATTTTGAATCAAGATTGCTATAAATAAACAAGTTTCTTCAATAAATATCAAATTATTCAAAAATAATCGATACAAGTTATTAATGGTTGTGATGTAAACATAAATTATACTGCCTATATATGAACATGAAATTATATTGTGTAGGATACATTCAATTGAAAATAGATGAATTATTTCGAAAAATATTTATTCAAGTTTCATGCTTGGAATAATAAATTCCAAACATTCTTTAGTCTAAAAACTTTTAATGTTGAACTTGCGAATCTGTAATAATTTGAAGAATTTAAAACAATTTTATGTCAATTTAACTTTAAATTAATGTATTATTTCTTATTAATTAATTATTATTACTATTCTTTTTCGGAAAATCGTCTAATAGCTTTGAGGAAACGTCATTTTGTCTGATAGTTTTTATTTATTTATTCTTAAGTTTAATCATACTCTACTATCTTGTTCTAGCCGCAAATATTTTAGGTATTTTTCAAAGTAACCTATAAAGTAACTTTGTTCATTCAAATCATTTATCAAACTCCCAGAACATAAATCATTTTGCATGCAAATCAAAGGCGTAACTTGTTAACCTCTTTAAATGGCTTGTCAGTGTTTCTACTCATCGTATTGTTTCTAATAAAGAGTCATATTTTTTCTCATCTAATTCTGAAATTTTATAGGGAACTTTTAGCTTTCTTTTATGAAAAAAAATCGTTATTAACTTGCTTGAAAATATAAATTGTTATGATTAATCTAAATTATTGTAGGTAGGAATCTCGGCCATACCATTTTTCTAAATTCTCCAGAATATAATTAAATTTGTTCTTTTCGGATTTTATTTAAAATGAAAAATCCAATATCAGTTCCTGAGATTTATTTATAAATTAGTCATGATCTAAGCTCTTGTCCTTATTCACCGTATTAATTCAGGTATGGAAATTGATTGAAATTCTACCGCTTATTTTTTTAAATCAACATCGGTGAATAATAATAATCGAGTTTCTGAGATGGATTGTATAACGATGTTTATAGAAAAGAAGAAACATTATCTCCTGTGAGGTGATTATAATTGATGTATATAAGAGAATACTGAATCAGGAAGTAAAAGAGATAAAAAGTAAGCAATCAAAACTTGATTTCCAGTCATTCACCATTGTCTATAATATTTTTTATATTCCTTTTAGATAATGAAATAATGCGGATTTATTTTGTTACATATCAATGATTATTTGAAAAAACAATATTCTTAAAAAATGTATTTGATTCAAATTAAAACACATATTTATGACATTCTAGTTATTTTTCACCGATCTAATATACATCTTTTGCTATTACAATTAGGCAGGATTCGCTAATGCTTGATGTTATTCTAATAATTGGGCGGGTTGAAGTTACGGTTATGTCAGTCACTTTTTTTAAAGGAAAAAAATTAATTAAATTATTTCGATCCTTATATTAAATTTGATCTTAAGAGAACCCTAAATTAATAATATGACGGTAGTTTTGTCCCGGAATAATACAATACTTTTGCGATTTGTTAATTTTGAGAAAACACGGAAAATATGACTAATGGCACTGTAAATTTAACCTACCCTGTTGACATCAATAAATTTAAAGTCAGGTACTGATTCGATTGAAATATTTGAAAGGAAGGTACAAAAGAATGGCATTACCCTCGTAATATTTGACACAATCTCCTGCGATTTGTGTCTACGGACTTATATCCTATCTCTCGTTCACAATAACACTGGGTTAAAGACTAAATTTCAATTTTCATGGTACCAGTGTTCCAAACATTGTTTTAATACCATTACCCCTTTTCAGAAAAGTTTTTTTAGATGAAAGATTGCTGAATTTATGCACTCCATAAAGCATCTCACAAACATGTATCTAAATTTTTGCTGTCGATTTTTCCTCGGATTGGTTTCTAAGATTCTCGGATTAGCTGAATTTACATCTAAATTTCAATTTTATACGACACTAATTCTTATCAATTTATTGTCATAAAGTCATTTATAATCCCAATTTCAACAAGATTTTTGAGATACGAGTACTTTTGAAACCGCCTAGTTTGAAAAGCACCCCACTCACTTATAAGCCGAGGCATTTAAATTTATCTTCTCGTTATCCAATTTCACTTAGGCAGCCCTGCCAACTTTTAAAACTGTTTGAATCTAAAACACCTTCTGCATATCCTCCCACTGCATATCCTTGTGGGCCTGCAAAGTGACACGCGCACGTCCGACCCAATGCTTGTTAAAAACCTAACCATTTAACTCTCTCAAGTGGTGGTGCAAAAGGAAAAAGGAAGTGCGACTGTCTTGTGGCCATTGACACCAGAGGTCGCCTGGTTGTTTTTTTCTTTATCTCCTATTATTTTTTTCTCCTGTCTTTTTCGCGGCGTGTGGGTCGAAGACGACTCGCCAAGCGTGGTCCGAGTGAAGCGTGCAAGAAAAGAAAACGGGGGCCCCTTGTCTTTTTGTTTGGATCGGGTTTGACACACATAATTCGGACCCGAACACTTTCACCGGGCTTTGTAGAGCGTGGAAGATTTAGAAGAGTGGATCGGACCTGTTGCCGAAGAATAAAAGAAGGGCAACCCCTTGTTTATGGCTGCGGTGGCCGATTGCGTGGGAGGGGCCCGTGGACCCAACGGAGGGTGACATCGAAGAATGGAAGAAAAAGAGAATTGAGGGTAAAAGTCTGCTTTTATGTATTTTTTCGCCTTTTCTTCTCCTTGGAGGAGAGGTGACCATTACCGGGTGTGGCGTATCCGGATTGGATTTACGCTTCGGCTCGTTCCTATTGATATCGGTTCCTTGACACCAAACCTTTCTGAAGAGAAAGGATTAAGTTTCTCCCATTTATTTTAAACGGCCACTTTCGTTTTTATTTCATTTTTTTTAAAGATGGAAGAACGTGAAATGGCTAATTTTCACGTCTTTTCCCAAAGAAAAGTATGCATACTTGAGTGGATGGCGCTTTTTTGACCATGTAGCAGCGGCAGTGAATTTCCCATTGCTGTTTGGGTGGGGGTGAAATTTTTTGATCATATTTTTATTATCGCATGCAGGGGCCATTGTTGCACAGCTAGTGATGCTTTTCGGGTGTACGCTTGACTTATTGACGCTTCCGGTATTTGGGGTGGGGAGGGAGGGGTGTAAGCGCTCGTGCGTAATTTATGCACAAGGGTTATATTAAAAGAAAAAAAAGGGAAAAAAGAAAGGCCATCACGAATGGGAAGCCATTAAAGTGTAGTGATGGATGTGGGATTGGGGACAAAATTATCCATAAAAGTTGGATTAATGACGTGTCCTTCGTTTTTATAAGTTTGGATTTAAAATTTATTTTGTTAGTTAATTTTAGACAAAAAAAAAGCTTACAAAACTCGTTATTGAGATTATTTTGCTAGATTACAAAAAGTAGAATTATTTTAAAAGGAAGTGAAGTATTTGTAAGAGGGGAAATTATAATATTTTATGTAGTGAAGTTATAACTGAAATCTTGGCTTATTAGAACAATGATTTAAGAAAAGTGTTATGTTGTTATCCTTCCGTGTTAAATATTTTTAATAGTTAAAATCTTTAATTATCCAATTTCTTGCCCGTCGAAAGTTTTCTATTTCAAATGCAGCATTTAAAATGTATAGGAAGGAGGATATAAGTGGCTATATGTGTGTTTATTCTAATTAGAAACTGTATCAAAACATATGAATATTTTGAAATTAGTTATGTTTGGCATTGCAAATTTTATAGAAAATGCTTAGGCGAATCCGAGTCTTGTCGAAAGTGTAATGAAAATATGGGGAAAAAAAATCTGCTAGTGATTGGATTCAACTTATGTACAACCTTTGCATAGCTGAATTTTTCTAGCGCAGCATGTTTTGTAAATATACACCCTAACTTTATTCAGTGTGTACAGATTGAAGGTTTGGACTTTGAAGAGTATATTTGCTCTAAGAAATTTTGGTAAATGTTTATTCTAGATTTTGTAGACTGTAAAAAAAAACAATATATTTTTTCTAAAGTTAACATGCGGAACTTCGAAAGCCGACTCCCCCAAATCAGAATGAGGTGTTATAAACTTTAAAGAAAATCGTAGACATTTTACAAAAAAAGTGTAAAATAGATATAGGACCTTTACAAATTGACTATAGAGTTTGACGGATTCTAGAGATGGAGTAATTCTCATTATAAATTTAATTTTCTATCGATTCCACATTATTTGTCTTAGAAAGATGATTAATATTACTATAATTATTACTTTTTACTAATTTCTCTGCCACGAGTTTTTATATATATACACACACATATATATATATATAATATCATGTAATGTGTGTGTGTTACTTAAATGGTTTTTAATTAAATACAGCATATCATTGATTACTGATAATTCCAAGTTTCTGCAAAGTTTAACATTGTTAGTTCTCTTCAACTGGCGCTGCATATAGAGGGTGTTCATTATTTACTAAAAGCAAAAAACTAGCCATTTAAAAAAGTTTTGATGTGATTTTAATCATTGCAGGAACAACTGGAAAACACCAAGTTCGTACTCTAAAAGCACAATAACCTCGCTTAACCATCTGCGTGGCTGTATGAGACACCCTTTCTCAAGATGTGACATTGCTTGCAGAGATGAGACATGGCATGTCTCACCCTCTCCCTCCCTAGATTACTTCCTTTAAAAATCCCGACTTTTTTTAATTAAAAGAAAGAAAAAAAATCCCCATCAGGAATACTTTCTCCACTGCCATCTTTTACACGCGGATATACAAACTCATACATCATGCGAACCAAGTATTTCCACATGTTATTCGGGATCTCCCTTCCTCCCCCCCTTTTTTAGCCGGAAATAATTACTCTTTCTTGCAACGAAATGATATATACATTTTTTTATATATTTTTTTATTATTATTATTTTGCTTTCTGCGTCTTTTCGTATTTCCCCCTTTTCTTTGGTTTGTTCCTCCGCAAACTTTTCTTAATGTTTGTTCAGCGTTGGTTTTAAATTATAGCCCCCGAGGGGTCCAGGGAAGAGTGGAAGGGGGGAACAGGGTGAGGGTTTGCTTCGTGTGATACACCGACGACCGAGATGATATGGCGGACGGAAACGGTATGTCATTGATTGGACAGCGCCATCTATTGACGACTTCGTACATAACGCAAAATCATTTTAATCTCGGTTGAAATGTCCTGTTTACAGTGCGCTTGTATTTACTTTGACAGTGATGAGACCGGCCTTCTCTGTATCATGGAAGCTTCACAAGAAAAAAAAATGTTAAAAAAGGAGGAGGTAAAAAGGGGGAATAATCAAAGTAAGAAAAAATATTTAACCTAAAAAAGGACGTACGCTGTCTGTTTGTAATTAAAGTCGCATTCTGGGATATACTTTTTTTTTCTTTACCTTCTTTCCGAATACTTTTTTTTGGGAAGATTTCTGTTTAATTTTGGATAAATTACGTCATGTCGGGAGATCTGTGGCTTTTCTTCAAAGCAAAGGAAATGTCAGGTTGGAAAAAAAAATTAAAGTCAGGTTGGTCATTCGGCAGGAGAAAGAAATTGAAGAAGAGGGACCACACGTTTGCTTTTTGGGACCGAACAGAAAAGTTAATTTAGCCGATTTAAATTAGATTTCGGGGCAGGCCAATCACACGAAAACCTTTCTCATTTTGTGGGACGACATTTATTTTTACCTCATCTGCTTCTTTTTACTTTTTTTTCCCTGCTTCTTCTCTCTTTAAAATTTCATTTCTCTCTTTTCGCTTGACTCTTAATCTTGTGGTGATACCTAATAGATATTGGGTAATAAAATAGCGACGGTAATAGATTATTTAAACAGTTCAAAAAAAGGAAAAGAAAAAGGGACGATATAAAATGAAAGCACCAAAGAGGAGGAATTGAATTGGATTGAAAGAATAAGAATTTAATTGAAAATGATTTCCAGCACTCCAAAATGTCTGAAGTGCCGAAATATTTATTTGGCAAATATGTGTTTCTATCGGTAGACATTTTATCAGTTTAATTATAAACTGATTAAATAAATTCATTGGAAAAAACAAATATGTAAATGAATTAATCTTAGTAAATTTGTGATTAGTATGCATTAAACTTTCATTGAATTTATGAATGAAGTGAAATTTCAATGGTGCTTGAATCTGAATAAATTTTAATTTGACTTAATTAACTTTTAAAGATTTTAGTCACTCAAGTTAATATAACTTCTCTTGGGTTATTTATTCATTACCACAGACTTAATGGTAAAGTCAGGACTCGTGTCAGCATGAAATGATTGCTGTCGATAGCAGGAAAAGATTTTCATATCCGATATACGGCCTTAATTTGCATATAAAATCATTTCTGCAGTACAAAATTAGTGTGTGTACAGAATTGTAGTAGCCAGGCTATTAATATTTATTAATTACTACTGGATTACAGTGGCCTGGTTTCGAAATTTTCGCTTCAAAGTCAGAGGATCGCAAGTCCAATCTGCCATTTCTTCAAATATACTGTATATTAAAACCTTTTTGGAGAATAAAAGTACATTATACAAGGCATTCTTATAACTAAACTATAAATATTTGTACATTATTACTAGATTGCAGTGGCCTGGTAGCTTGGCTTCAGGGTAAAAGGATTGCAAATCCAATCTTTCATTTCTCCATGTATGCTGTGTATTAAAACATTGTTGGAATATAAAAGTGATGTATACAAAGCGTTGTTATAGCCAGGTTATAGATATTTATCAATTACTATTGGACTGCGGTGACTTAGAGGCAAAGCTTTGGCTTCAAATTTAGAGAATCGCTAGTCCTATTCGTTAAATTACTCCTACAAAATATTATTGGTACCAAGTTGGAGCTATTCATTTATTATTACATGACCCCACTTGACCTAAAGGCGAAGTCTTAACTTCAGAATGAGAGTAACACAAATCCAGCTTACCTATCTCCATAAACATTGTACATTGAATCATTACTGTAGTACAAATATATTGTACAAAAAAATCATTATTGTAGCCAAGCATGAATTATTCATTTATTGCTACATGCCCGAGGAGGTTAAGTAAAGAAAGTTGCAGTTTAAAATACAGAGGATCTCCCGTCCAGTCCAATCCAATCCTTCTATCAAACTGGCATGTAGTACATTAAATTCTATAAAGATACACGACCCTCACTTAACACAGAAATTTCAAGAGGAGATGGATTATATATGTCCTTGTCATGTAATCATTGAGATTTATATTAAAATAGTCCTAATATGACATCAAAACGGTCCTTTTAAATACTTGTAATATATTCCACATTCTAAATTCTTGTTAAGTTAAAAATATAGCTAGTTGATATATATTTATGCTAATATGTATGTAAAGGCATGAGACTTTATTTCATTCAAGATATTTAGATGTACAGAGATGAAAAACTGCCGTCTCAGCATGCGACAAACTGTCTGACGCATCGTAATGTGTCCTTAGTCCAATAAAATTTGTTTTATTATGCAGAATGATTTGAATTTTCTAGCGGAAGTAAAATGAAAGTATTCATGGTCATGAAAGCAGGACCATTCAGTGATTACATAATCTTATCTTGAAATATTCTTCTAATGGAAATATTTAAGTTCAAATTAAATATGCCTTGGTCAGTGACGTTACCTGGATATTTGGCTAGAGCTTGTCGATTCGGGTGTCGGTCATACGACCGCAACCTAAAATAACTGACGAAGTATGTCTGAGGGTTCCATTAGAAAATATCCATTATGTAATTTCAAAATAGAGAATTAATTTAATCAATCTATTCAAAATGATTCAGCTTCGCTCTTTTAAACTTGTTTTTAATTTCAAATTAATTTTTTTTTTTTTTTTGCTCTGAAAATTGAAAACTTTCTCATAGTGCTAAAAAATAGTTTAAATCTCAATAATATAATGGTCTAAGGAAATAATGAGTCCCTTTAGTTAAAATGCTTCAAGTGGTATTAAAAGTTACTGTTCAATTTCGAATTCAAAAATTCTTCCCGCTTTTGTGTCAGGAGGCCTTTACTTCATCAAAATATGGATGTAAGGATATTTAAAAGATAGATATGTTTACATTTAGAAATAGGGTGAAATGACATTATTCGCAAATTTAGGAGGCGTTAAAACCTCTTTTCTGCGTGTTATCTCTTAATAAATTGCAATCGTCGAAAGGAGCCAGTCTTAGAATCTTGAAACGAATAGCATGTTGCATGTTACTTGAAACAATAAGTTTATTGCTTATTGAAACTTTGCAAAGTTTGGTCTTTTATTCTGTCCTCCATAATCATATTTAGTAAAATGCTCTTAACGTACTGGCATTTTAAATAAATAATAATGTTATAACAATGTTAATGTTCTGTGAACAAAACTGAAGGAATGAGCACTCTATCGACAATTGGCGATTATTGCAATTTAAATGTTTTAAATTATTCTAAAAATAGTGACATTCAAGGCTCCATAACTCGGTCAGTTTCAGTAGCAGAATAGAGGAATTATCTGTAATTAATTAATAAGGTAGGGAAATCGCTTAAACATTTAAAATTGCTGAAAACTATGTTTTTTTCCGGTAGTGCATTTCATTACTCACACAACAGAAAGCGTATAAGTTCTTATATTATCTAAAGCATTTTTCCAATTAGAACTGCACTCCTGTCTCTAATGATTTAGAAATTAATCATTGCTTCAATAAGTATAAACATTTTGTTGAGTATTTACTTGGACTAAACATTAAATACTAAGTAAATAAATAAATTATGGAATCCAGTGAATTCAAAAATAAAATGTTTAGAATTCTTTCACGAACTATTGTTTTCACTTGATACCCAAAATATTTTATATCTTCTCATTCTCTTAAAAAAATCATTTTGCAATTCTGTCACCTACATTGTTAAATTTTATGTTGTTATTTATAGGTGACTTTAATGCCATTTGAATCCTGTGTTATAACTCAAAATTAATGTAACTTATGCGTAGGAATGTCACAGTGTCATATCGTATGAGAGAATTAGACTCATGAGTTTTTTGTCTGATTGCCTTCACACGAAGTTATTGTGAGCCTTATTTTATTAGCGCTGAAATTTGTTATTTTTCCACGACTACATGAAATAGACAGAAATATAAAGAGAGAGAGAGACCTTATGAATGACAAGACATTGCAAGGTCAAATACATGTACTACCATCGTTATTAGGATTGCTTTAAGTCAAGTTGTTTGGTGATAATATCTGTTGATGAATCATAGTTCTAAATTTTACGATATTCAGCTTGGCTTTGCAAGTATTTATAGATCTACTTTACATTGAGGTTTTGATAAATTGCAATCTTAAACTCTGAAAACTTCGTTATTTAGGATATTTTGTAGTTATTTAATAGAGATTTATTATAATTAAAACGTGCAGCCATAATTTGCAATCAATGTGTGTGATTTGTTTATTACTTAAAGATCTTGATTCTGAAATTGTTAACAGTCGTTAATGAAAATTACATTTCATATGAAATTATTTAACTTATCTGAGCTGTAATTTTGAATGATTTCGTATAAATGTATTAACATCTTACATATTACTCAGTTCATGCCACGTCTGCACGTTCTCATAAACTAATTAAAAAACGTAATTGATCATCTTTAATGAATGCAAAAGTGGTTCTAAATTTTCTGAAAGTTTTCATTGCCCTACCATTTTTATTTTTAGTATAAAATTTAAAGGATGCTTTAATAAAGTAAATTCCAGTAGATTTGAGGACCGGAATTTTGAGTTCTTTCCTACCACTGCTTTGGGATGTCAGGCAAAACATGTTGGCTATAAATATACATTTCAGCCGGAATGACAAAATTCTGAATTTTAATGTAACGGAATTATAAGATATAAACAGAGGCAAAAAGCTTTGAATTGGATAGTATTGCTGATGGGATGGAACTGGAAATTAAAAGACTTAATGGAGTATTTGACAGAGGATATAAGCAATGACATAATTAAATAATAACATTTTACATATATTTAAAGCATATATAAGTTTTATCCAGGAATAAAATCGTAAAATATTATTTTTTTAAATATTTTATTTTGAATCAAACTTAACATGATTCAAATTATAGTTCGAAATAGAAATATAATAAAATCTACAAAACGTTTTTTAAAATTTATAATTTATGATAGTTTTAAATCAAACTAAAGTAACTTCAAAGTGAAACCTTGAAATACACAGAATGTAATGAATAAAAAATAAGAAATGCTGAAACAACGGATCAGCACATAGTTAATCAACTGCACAACCAAATGATGTCATATCAATCGAGGAACTTTTACAATTCCTTTATTATATGTTTCCTTACATATAAATGCCGTCAATTCTTCGTTAAACTAAAATATCTGTAATCCGATAGCTGGATTTGAAATTAATCTATAAAAGCCAAATCTCGTTTTTAGGATAAACTACAGTAACTTCAAAATGAAATCATGAAATGAACAAGTGATGCAGAAAATGTCATGAATTAAAAATGAGAAATATCAATACGGCAGATCAACGCATTGTGGTTCCACTGCACCTAAATGGCGTACTTTCCATCATTAGCAATTCCTTATTATATATTTCTTTACACATAGTTACCATCAATCCTTGGCTGAACTAAAACATCTGAAATCAGACCGGTGGATTTGAAATTTAATCTGTAAAAGGAAAATTATGACATGAGCCTTACTTGAACCTTAATCTGCAGTTATTATTTCGCTCAATATAAAATTAATAGTCTGCTTTTCTTTGATTTCTTTTGCACTTAGGACTTGAAAACACAGTAAATTCATTCAGAATCCCAACACTGCTTTTATAAGTGCATTCCTTCTTGGAATGATGGTCGAAAATTGTCTCAGGGCATTGATTGATGAACTGGCAGGGCAGACGATCCTGCCGAACCCAAGTGTTCGGCTGACCCCAGGCGACACCTCCGACCGTCGCAGTGAATAGCCAATGAAGCCACCGCGAGGCCTCCTCAGATAATCTCCCTCCTTTTTGTCTCTTTACGGACGTTATTAGTGGTTTTTGTTTGTGTCTTGATTATTCCTCATGTCGTGTTTTTGATGAGCCCTACGAAAGCGGATATAGAGCCGCGATAAAAGGACTGGCGGAGGAAGGGAAGGCGGTGGAATGAAAGTCATATCCTGTCATTAACCCAAATTCGCCCCTTTCTTCGTGAGCGGGGGTGGGCTACTCATGATCAGTTCACTTCAGTCCGCTCGCTCTGCGTCACTTAGCACGGCCTGCCTTCGGAGGGTCTGCCTGCCTTTACCCCCGCGTAACCAACAACAGCAGAAAAAAAAAATGCAAGAAAAGAATGGCCAACTTTGAGTGATTGGCTAGGGACTATCCATAAATTGCAAACAAAACAAAATTTTCTTTCGAAAAAGGGATCTAGATGAAGTCTATCTATTAATTAAGTTCAGATAAATGTGTACAGAAAATATTTTACTTACTAATGGCGGAATAATAAGTTGAGTACAGTCACCCTTCGCAACAGCTTTGGAGGATAACATAAAACAACATAGGTTTCATTAAATTTTATTCTTTAAAGCACAATATTATCATATCATGAAGAAGAATAAGAAGAATTTAAGTCGATAAGAAGAGGACAAAGAGGCTTAGTGTCTTGGGGCATCATTTTCTTTCACTAGGCCCCTAATGATGATTGAGGGAGAAAAAGTATGGTTTTGCCACAAGCGTCACCTACCATCGCTGTTCCATTTGTAATTTCATCGTATGCAAGTGTCGATTCCTCTTTGCTATGAATGTAGACTCGATTTACCACATTTCAACGATATTTTAAGAATTTTTGTGTTTTTCATGCTATAAAAACTGGAATATAAGAAAGAGGAAATTATCAAAATAAACTAAACACGTGTTTAAAGCATCAAGCTGATAAATGAATCCACTTAATTTTAGAACTAGGAAAACATAAATGTGCACATTATCAACCGTCTATCTTACGCTGTCCTGCTACAAGATACACACTAGATATTCAAATTAAACTGCCAAGCAGATTAGATGTCGGTGAAAATGAATTGATTTCATTGACAGCATACATATCCAGTTCATATTATCAAAAAACTTCATACCTTTAATAATTACATCACGGGTTCATAATTTAAAAAGAAATCTTTTTCTCATTTTATTCAATCTTTCCATTAGTATTTTTAAAATTAAACTACTTTCATATTGCCAACTAATCGCGAAACATCTCATTAATGATCTTGTTTTAATCTTTAAATTATAATTATCACTTATACATATAGACTTATATTAAGGAATCACCATTCCTTTCAAATCTGGCTTTAAAAATCAGGTACTAATTGTGTCTTATCTGTTTCTGGAGTAATAATTCTATAAAATTTTAAATACCTCAAACACTTTTTGCATAAATTTGCCCCTGCTTGTATCTTACGAATTGAACTGAACATTCATTTAACTGTTCATTTAATCATACTTATTCTACAGGGTGGCCCAGAAGTCACTTTACATTTTGAAAATTAAATAACTTTTTTTCTATTGATATATTTCTTTTTCTCTTTTCAGAATTAAAAAATATAATCCCTGGAAATTTTTGGCATGGATAAGTTTACAACAGAACAACGAGTGAAGATAATTGAATTTTACTTTGAAAATGGACGGTCAATTGTTGCAACAGAGTCAATACAGTCATTTAAGAAAAAGTTATTTAATTTTCAAAATGTTCAAAACTTACTGAGCCATGCTGTTGAAAACGCGTCACTAAGTTCCTTATTGCAGGCCTACTAGGGGGATGTCGAACATTAAAATGGCGCATATACGATCTTTGCGTTGCAACAATTGACCGTCCATTTTCAAAGTAACATTCAATTACCTTCACTCGTTGTTCTGTTGTAAACTTATCCATGCCAAAAATTTCCAGGGATTATATTTTTTAATTCTGAAAAGAGAAAAAGAAATATATTAATAGAAAAAAAGTTATTTAATTTTCAAAATGTAAAGTGACTTCTGGGCCACCCTGTACTTCTCAGTGTATGTATTTAGCCTGTATTTAATATTTTATAAATTCAGTATTTTTCTGGTTCCAAACCTGTGCCATGTCTCTCAAACTTTAAAGCTGTCCCAATATTAAGAAACATTATTTATTATCTATTAATATGTCATGGGTTTAAGTGACGCAGTAACGAAAAAAGAGTATATAATCCCTCGTTCGGAGGGGTGCACTAGGGAATTATTATTTCTTTTTTAAACCTAAATATGTCGAAGGAGAAAAATAAATTCATTCTGAATGTCTTTATCCTTATAGTGTCATCGCTTTTACTTATCAATTAAAACAAAAAAAAATTAATATTTTTTTTTATTCGAACATGTGTAGGTGAGAATTTGTCAGTAAGTCTCGTCTGTCTGGAATAGAATTTTCTGTCTGGATTCTATGACCATTATTGTAATTATTAAAATCATAGATGAAAATAGTAAATTTATTAAAAAGCATATTTATTTAATTTAATAAAGCTAACGGTCATACAATAATTTGATTTTTAATGAGGCATCTATCTTCTTCATTTAAACTTCGCAAAATTATTAATGTAGCGTACATTTAAATCCGAATCTTATATCATTACCTACTCTAAGAAAGTAAAAAAAAAAACTTAACAAGAACCCTTTTATTTATTTTTTTTAAAAAGTAGTTTTTACACAGGCAGGTTTTTAATTAAATTCCGTCAAATAAGGATCTGTATTCCTCAATATCGCTGTTCTTATATAAATTTACACAGATAGAGAAACGGAAAATCAAACTAACGAACTTTTAACGAATCCCAGAATGAGTGAAGGCTGATAGAGAAATAATAAAGCCTCCAGGAAACATGGGAGACGACGATCCGGCCTGGGTACTATTTACCTCCGTGAACGGATGAATTAAAACGTTAGATTAACCCACTTTTTGTAGTGTATGAAAAAAAAATTGAAAGAAAGTAAAAAGAAACACAACTTTGAGAAAACTTTTCCCACAAAAAAAAGAGAAAGAAAAAATTCGCAATTAGTCATTTTTCGAAGATTTTTTTTTTAATTTTATTTTTTATTTTGCGTCTTTAATTTCGGTTTTAATTGAAAGTTAAAAGAAACTCAATATCTGTAGCTTCTATGAAGTACTTCCTGGCTTTCACATATGCGTTTCCGGTGCTTCAAGCTACTTAGATGTTTAATTCACTGAGCTGTATTTTTTTTAATGCGTGTTTGTTTTTTAAAGGAGACGAAGAGCTAAGAGAAAGGTATACGTTTAAAAAAGAGAGATTAAAAAAAAAGATATGAAAAAAAATAAAGACTAAAAAGAAAAAAATCCTGCTCCTCATTTTATCCTGTCTTGCTATAAAACAAATAAAATGTCACATAGGTGTGCGACCCACCCCAAAACTGAAAGTTATATGCGAAATCACCCGCGGTTAGGTTTTTCAAAGTTAAATACAAAGAAACTACTTTCAAATCGCTTAAAAAGATACACGATGGGGGAAGAGATAAAAAAAATAATAAAATAATAAAAATCACAGTGAAGATGGGAGGGGGGAGGGAATAAGAAAAAAGTAATAGAGATGGAAAGTATTAAAAAAATAAAAAATAACAAAAAGACAAAAATGAAATGAAAAAAAATAATAAAAAAAAACAGCCAATCGTCCAAAACTATAAGAAGATAAACGCTAAAAAGTCAACTTGGTGTGGTGGGTGGAGTGGAAATAGAAGGGGGAGTGGGTGGAACCCGATCAAATATTCATTCCTAAAAGCACCTTAAGCTTGCCGAGTGAGCTCCAGCGTCATTAAGAAAAACACCTGTGCGTTTAGGATCGGTAAATACTGTGCAAAAGAAGACTAAAATGGAAGGGGGAGTAGGGGTTGGAGTCGAGTTGTAAGAAGTCTGCGGCGGGTAAAAACATATTATGCCCATTTTAATTACTATCCTGTTTTCCCACTCCCACCCCTCCTCTGCTTTCCCCGCGTGTACCGAGTGCAAACACGACTGAAAGTTGCAAAATTAGTTTGACTTTAAATCCTAAAATCCGACTCTTCTTCGACTTAAAAAAATATTTAAAAAATTTTTCAAAGAGTAACGGTAAAAAAAGAAAAAGAAAAAAAAATCTTGAGAAGTAAAGGCAGTGCGAAAAAAAAAGCAAAGGAAAAAGTAGTTTAATTTTTTTTATTAAAAAAGTAAGATACCGTAGATAAAAGGATAAAGGGAGAAAGACTGATGGTCAAATTATAATAAAAAAATAGTTCAAAGTAAAAAAAAGGTTGAAAATTGTATATCCTATTTCTTTTAAAAAGATTGGTATTATTATTGGTACCGTGCTTTTGAATTATCTTAATTTTTCTACCTTTTTTTTTTAATTTATAAAGGATTGGCAACACAGTTGCATTTTTGAGTTTCTATTTTTCTTGTTATTGTATTATTTTTTCAAAGCATAAAGAAAAAGATAAACAGCTAAAAAAATGAAGCTAAAAAGTCCAGATTTGTGTCTTAAATTGAAAACTTTAACAAAAGTAATTAAAATGAAAATGCGTGTTCTTATTATGAACTTAGATTAAGATTTCACTTCTTTGGTATTTCTTCGAACTTTAAGTAACCTGAAGGTATCGTTTGATTGGTTAGCTTAAAGTAACTTCATGAATTTTTTATTACTCTTGATTTTTTTTCCCCCGAATTCGACTCAGCTTTTTACACCGTTTGATCCTAGCTTAAAATCATGAAAAACTAAGTTACGCTTGTTAGGTTTGAACTTTGGTGTTCAAGATTAAGAAATGTTTTAAAAAAACTAATTCATGCTCCTATTTTAGGAAAGGGTAGTTGGGACATATTTTAATTCCATAATGATAACTTTGTGAACCCTTACACCAGCAATTTTACATTGTTAAATAAATGGTGTCAAATATATTTGCTGATTGGGTTGAATAAAAAATCTCTGTATAATTAATTATTTATACAGAGAATTCTGAACATTCTGTCGGTTTTGTAATTTCCTCTACTGATAGTATCACAATCTAAAACATTGGGGATTTACTTCTTGTAAAATAGCTGTACCATTATGATGTCGATGTATAAGCTTTAATTTAAAATATTGTTAACTGTGGTAAAGTTATTGTACTGGATCTGTTGTATTGTTATTATCTGTTTCGTTGTTGCCATTAACCAAATTAATTTTTATTGGATTTTTATAACTGCATCCTCGTCTACTATGTTATAATAAAAAGTGAACACATAATTCATGTTCTTGTCACACATAATCTTTCTGCATATTATTATTCCAAATAATTTCTATATAATATATCAAAATACAAATCTTTGTAAACGGTTTCATTTTATTTTCATTTCTTATAGGTTTGTAAATTCTGTATATAGTAATTTTTGTTTTCCTACAGTAAAATTTTTTTATTTAATAATATTTTCGTAACACGCCCATTAAACCATTGGTTTTTGATACTAGGGGTATGAAACGGCGTTCTTTTTGTTATGCCATTATATTTGCAGGTTGTTTAAGTGCAATAAATGTTTACCATTCTTCGATTTTCCCTTTTACTTGAAGTATATATTTTTAAAAGAATTAATGATTTTGACATTATCAAAATGTCATTCTAAAACATTTTTCTTTCTTTTGCAGGTAAGCTTTCCATATATGCTCTTTGTAAGACTCTGCTCCGAAGAATTGGTAATGCCAGTTTCTCATTTCTTTGTCAGTCTTCGCGCAAGCTTGGACGTAATAAACCATAATTTACAATACCTAAAGATTGCTTAGTATAAAGAATCAAATTAGAAATAAATATTAAGTTTAAATACAAAAAAGGTACTAAAAAGAAAGAATGGATGAATCTAAAGACTTTTTCAAGGGTCACCCTCAGACTCGGATTTAAACTATGGAATTTTTATGTGGTAGGGTCTGCCTTTCATTCAAAATCCCAATTTCTTGGGATTTTTTGGTCACGAGGGGTCAAAACTGTGGATGAAAGTCAGACTCTTCACAGAAAAAATTCCAAGTTTGAATCCCTGTCTTAGGGTGATCCTTAAAAAGGTCTTTAGGTCAGATTGATTCTTTCTTTTTTAGTTTCTTTTTTGCATTTAAACTTAATATTTATTTCTAATTTGGTTTAGTTCATTTGTGGTTTAGCTGTAGCTGCATTAGCGCTTTCTAAATACAATGCTTTTTTTATTAGTTGGTTCAGGAAATATTTATTTTTAAACTAAATTTCATAATGATTACCTTTTTTTATCTATAATTTCATTTGAATAAATAGTTTTTGAGTACGACGTCATCTTGGAACCATTTAAAATATTTAGCCAAAAGGCTTTATCCGATTGAAATGTATCCTCTATGTAAAAGTTATTGATGGACCCAATTTTGTGGTTAATATTAAAAATAAGTTTATTTGTTAAACAAAATAATATTTTTTATGTAGCCTTTAGAAATCAGTTCTCGTGTTTCCTTTCCATGGAAAGTTTATACAAATATTGAAATGATGAAAAATATCATGCATACTGAACGTCATTATCTAACTCGATTATTTTCGGTCTGAGCATCTTATTATATTCAGCCATACAAAAGCGGATGAGTTTTTCCATTTAATTTTAGTCAAATGATTAAGTCTTAAGCCACAATTATCATAATGCTGTTCTCTTTTTTTTTAAATTTTATTTTTAAAAGCTTCAACTGGAATTTTTTCGAATTATTCAATAAGTCGTTTAGATTCATTTCCATTCTTTCCGTTTCCCGATAGTAAAAGTTAAAATAAATCTATTCTCGAGTCGTGAGCCAAAGACCATTGTGGATGGGCGAAATTTTTTCGTCATTGATTACATAAACGAAGATCTCAGAATACATCGCAGAATCAAATGAGCCTTTGTGTTTCACAGTCTTGGCCCTAAACCAAAACCCAATCCATGCAAGGAACCTAAACTATTGTATATTCGCCGTTTTTTAATTGAGTTCGCAAATGACATGGCGGTCGTTGCTTATCTTGGCTCTGAGACGGTGGAAAACGACATTATGAAAAGGTATATTTGTATCGAAGACTTAGCCATTCACTTTTCTGTACTGCCGCAGTAGTTTATTTGCTTTTCTAAAAGTCAAGGTAGGGTAGAATAGAGCACACGCGTGCGACAGAAATGTTTTTAATTCCACCGTTAACAGAAGACCAATAAACTTACTGTTTGTCTCTGTAGTTGTGGGTGTTTGGAACAAATTGGGAGATGTGGGTAAACTATAATTAGTATCGTAATGAGTTTTCCGAAGAAAACCTACTTTTGTTTTCTCAGTATCTGATGAAATCGCTCATGCGTAGAATAAGTTTGAGAAGGATTTGTTCTTATTGGTTGGCATCCGTAAAGTAAAGATACTTGGCATGCATTTTCCAAAGCCAAATAATGCAGAGTTAAACTTCTGAGTGTTTCATGATAAGAAATGCTTAGTTTTATGCCCAAAATATATATTACATTTAAATCTAAAAGACTTCTCGTAATCTGTTCGAGATAGAATTGAAATTTGCATTAATCTTAAGCATGATGTCAGAAATTAACTTACCCGGTTAAATCATATATATATATATATATATAGAGAGAGAGAGAGAAGTAACTTTCGGTATTTTAAAACATCGATTTATTTCATCAGGGAAGCATTTTGTATGCAGAAAAGAAAACTGACTTTCATTTACATCGCGATACAAAAGCAAAAAAGAAAACAAAATTTTTCCCCTTAGGGATTTTATAATTATATTTTATAGGGATTTCTTTGACACGTGTAGACTTAGGAAGGGGAACTTAGGTATCCTTAAAATCAGACCAATCAGTTGCTATAACCTCTAAATTACATATTTTACGATATTTCAGTATAATATAAAACCAGACCAAACATATGATATCTGAAATATGACTATAGTGTACTGTTCCGCTTTCAAACTCATTTCAAATCAACTAATTCAAATTAATCTTCCTTCTTGTAATGAAAGGAAGCATAGAATACATACTTTCTGCTACTCATAATATTGACTGATGTATGGTGTGGTGCTGTACGTAAAATACCAAAATCCAAAAACAGGGATTGTGACAGCAAATGGGATAGGTTAGAAAATTTCAAGTAAAGTTGTATTTTAAGTTGTTTATGCTTTTTTGTAAGTTTAAATTCAATGTGTTTATTCATAGCTTGAATTCATCCAGTGGCGATATGGCAGCAGTTATATCATTATTAATGTCAAAAATATTATTATCTGAATCTATCACACAGAGGATGCGAAATTGTCATGTTTCTTACGTTTGAAAACCTCTTTAAATTTCCTTTTTATCTTTATCCCCTTTAGGGTAACTGTAATTCATTGAATCGGAACTCCGCTGGAATATGTGAGTTTATTCCACTGCATGCAAAGTAGATTGATAATATCATTACAAAGCAGATTGATTATATCATTGCAAAGTAGATTGATTATATCACGATGAAAAAAAATATTTAAAGATAATTTGTATTATTTTTTTAAGGATGGATGATTAGTGAATCGTAAGATATAAATAAGATACTTGTTATAAAAGATGAACTATGTATCTACTTTTAATAATAACTGACATTAAAAGATTTTTTACATAAAATTCCATTTTAAAAGGTGTCCCAAAATTACCCCAAGATTTGAATTTTCTATCATATGTGCTGTAAAGTGTTGCTAACCCTATTAAAAACATTTGACAACTGATAGTTTAAGGTTAATAAAAAAGAACATGATAGAACAAGGCATATTTCATTGCTGAACAATATTTAAAAAATAATGCAAGTCTGGCTGCCACAGCTTCAAAATTTGAGAATTGGCCTTCTAAATGGTTTGATTTAATGCCACTGAATTTCTTTTTAAGAAATCATTTGAAGTCAGAGGTCTGAACCAACAAGCCCTCAAGCACATGTGCATTGGAGGAGAAAATTAAACGTTGCATCAACGAAATTTAGCCATAATTATTCAAAAGGGTAATGGAAAATTTCTACAAAATAGTCTGTATGTGCCAATAAAGCAGTGTAGTAGTTTGCTTTATGTGTTACTCTCTACATATGCCTATCTCGTTTAATTCATGGCCCAATAAAAATATAATAAAGAGAAAAAAAACTGTTTTTATCTCATTTAAATCTTGAGTCGACAAATTGTTCCGACATGTAACGCTCCATTTTTAGTAACCCTAAATTATCAATTGTCATATGTTTTTTTAAGGATTGTCAACACTTTACTGCACAAATGGTGGCAAATTCAAATCTTAATTTTGGGGCACCCTTTTAAAAAAAGTCTTTCATTTCCTTCTTTTATTTTACAGCGTTTACAAAAAGTTAATTCTAGAAGCTTAGTTCAAAATCAATTTATTATTGCTTATAATCTTTCAAAAAACAATTTGATATCGGAAAGCAATGCAATAAGTTTCCGATTAGAATTATATATATATATATATAAGTTAATTAAAGAAACTTAATCAATTCGATTTATTATAATTTATAATCTTTCAAAAAAAGAATTTGATCTAAAAAAGCGATGCAACAAGTTTACAATTAGAATTTTTCCTTATCACTCTTGTTTATTACAGAAGTTATCTAATAATATCGTTTATCTTTTCCCACATTCTTTTTAATACTTGTTCACAGTGTTAGATATTAACTTAAAGCTTAAGATTTACAAAAATACTTGTTAAAAAACTAGCAAATAAATATCTACTTCTTTTAATGTTAACTGGCTTCGAAAGACATTTTTATATAAAATTCCATTTCGAAACATACTAAAAATCTTAAAAGTTCTTTGATTTGTTATTTTATTTTGCAGCGTGTACAAAAGGTAGTTAATAAAAATTTTAAAAAAATCGGTGTATTGTTACTTATAATTTTTCAAAAAAAAAAAAAAAAAGCGATGCCATAAAGTTCCGATTGGAATGTTTTCTTATTCGTCTTATATATTACAGCAGCTATTTAATACTTTCGTTTACAGCGCTTTCTTTTGAATGGTTGTACACAATGTTAAGTATTAAGATGTACATATGATACGTGTTACTTAAGATGAAATAAGCATCTAGTATAATTAACTCTCTTTGAAAGATATTTTTACATTAACTTATTCGAAACATACTAAAAAGATCTAAAAAAAAGGTTTGATTTGTTATTTTGTAGCCTAAAAAAAAAGTTAGTTAAATCATCTTTATCTAAAATCAGTTTATTATTACTTATAATCTTTCAAAAAAAGAAATGAGTTTACGATTAGAATGTTTCCTTAGCTATTATGTTTATTACTGCAGCTAGTTAATCCTTTCATTTATCAGGTTTTCTCCACTTTCTTTTTGAACGCTTGTACATAGTGTTAAATACTAACTATCATGTTATTCTTCTTGGAGCATTTTAAATAAAAGCTGAATAAATACATTGATGAAGTATTAAAAGCTCTCCAACCGATAAAGAAAATTCTTGTTTCTTTATCATTAAAAACTCAGTGTTGATAGACAGCATAGCCGGTTCTCTTTGTTCAATTGCGATCAAAAGACAGTTAACATCTTCATAATTATTGGCGCAGTTGTAAAAGCAAACACTGCGAGCCGTATCTGATCCCAGGAAAGATTGGTAATGTTGTCATGGCTTGCATTTCGTATTGACAGCCCAAACAAGTCTAGAAGTGTAGGGTATAAAAAAAGATGAAAACTGAGAAGGTCTTTATAAATGGGACCTATTAATTAATCTCAATTTCTCAGCGGGCCTCGTGTGTTTAATTATAAACTTTTCTGATCGAGTTCTCTAAAGCAAATGTACCTATGATCGATAGCAAAGAATGGTGTAAAGTTGAACGAACTTTTTCTACATTTGGTGGGGGTTTGTTCTTAAGATCTTTAAAGAGTGAAAATGTATTTTTATTTTAATGGCTATTTCCAGCTATTTCACTACTATTTGGAAAATAAGTTGAACCAGTTTTTAAATTTTAAATTAATCTTTTTCCAAAAATACAAAATCATTAAAATTTTCAATTTAGGTAAATGTACAGAATTCCTTAGTTGTAAAAACTAATTAGAGGACTAACTGAAACTATATTTAAAGAAAAAAATTAAATTTGCAAGTAAAATCTCTTACGTATAATTTTTCTACTGAATCTTTTCCCCCATAATTAAATGATGAAACGTAATCATCTTTAGAGAACGTTTTTTTTCCAGCATTGCAGAATAATCTTTAAAAGTTTATATATATTATGCTTTATTTGTGATAATTATTAAAGATTTCGTAAAATTTAAAATTTAATTTTCTTAATTTTTTTTTATTATTTTACTAAAAACAAATATAAGAGGTTTTTTAAAGTAATTATTTTATTATCATCATTTATTCTAAAACTTGGAACTCGTTTACTTTTATCTTTCAGAAATAATTAATTTAAAAAATTAATTTTCTGATATCGAATCTGGATTAACATCCTAGAGAAGAACTGACTGGACTGAATTCGAATTCCTTTGATAATTGATAGTATGAAGTTTTGCTTGTACGACTGATTTACTGCTTTTCTCTGTCGTTTTTTAAATATTTTCTTACTTCTAAATTATATGTTAATAAACATGTAAGGTTTATATTTCTACTGACAATAAAATAGATAAGCAAATACTCTATAGAATCAGAAAAGGAAGTCAGAGCGAGACGGTGTGCTGTCAAAAATAAAAAAAAATTGGGCAGTTAAATTTATAATGACACTACAATGTTCTGATTCCGTTCATTTCAGGATTCTGTGACTAATACTCTCAAACGACTTAACTCCGAGAAGGAGTGATACTTTTTATTCGTGTGATTTTCGACCATACTTTGTTTAGTTCCACCATTAGACGCATTTTCTTGCATCCCGTTTCTGTTGGGCGAAATAAACGTCTCCTGGCAAGGTTCATATGCAAAATAAGCAGAACCGTTGTAAGGCTATTAAAGTAACTCAGCTGCAGTGTCCATCGGAATTTAATGCAAATATATTGTTGAGATGACTTATAAACATCTAATTCTGCATAAAATATTTGATTGAAATCATCTGGTCACTTACGGTGATTAAACTCAATACTTTATAAATTATACAAAATTAGATGCGAAATTGGGCGTGGCAATTTACGATAGATTAATTTATAATCTTACTATAATTCAACGTCTGCCTGCTATTCATTACTTGGTCTGAAATTATGCATATTTCCTGAATTAAATCGATTTTTAACTGGTGCAATCAACAAGAAAAATCTCCCACGTCATAGGGCATAAAAAAAAGGAAACTAAATTAAACAAATCAATAGAGTAATGTGATATCGGTCCTTCCTTTATTACTTATGAAGACTTTTCTAATCATAAGTTATTTCTGAAAATAAATAATTCATCCGGCGCTTCGAAATAATGGGTCCGGCCATGACCACACAATGACAACCCGCCCTCTCCCCTAATTGAAACGGAAGCGAGCCATCCCCAAACACAAGCCAGTATTCTCTTATCGAATTGTCAAGCTGTGCAGACAGACCGTCACCAGAGCATTGCAGTCACTTTATACTCCTCCATCCTCCAGAAGTCTATGTTAATGCTTCTCCAATATCGTGCATACATTATTCATATCGCCCGGGCATTAAAAAAAAAGACGAAGGAAGAGATGAGGCTAAAAAATGGGAACAAAACAACATTCAATTCCATCGTAGATTATCGCCTGTCATTTAATTCCACTAATTGAAGCAGGCGCTGACGTCATGCCTCTTTTACCCCGTTGAAGAGGGGTCCTCCTGGGTATTGGTGCTATGTGCCACCGGGGCGTATGCCCGGGTTGTTGATGTGATCGCGAAAAATTGGCTAATGGATGTACATATTCGGTGGAAGTGTTGGATTGGTGTAATAGATATCGTTAAGACACATTGTTACCGGGTGTGGTGGTCAACTCGTTTTATAAGGAATGGGAGCATTTCTCGTATTAGTGTCTGTTGTTAGTATAGTGTTAGATTTGGGTTGTAGTAGTACCAGTATGTTTTGTTTTCAGCAATCAACATATAGGTTCATGTCATAAATGGTCTTAAATACTGCGCTTTTGTGTGAAAACAGTAATTCTTGCAGTCACCGAATTCCTTGAAAAATTCTAGAACAAATTTTTATTCTTTGTACTCGAGAGGGGACTCATTGTCACCATTTAAGATGACACGTCATTTTGACATTTCATTTATTTATTTCTCAATTTTGGTAGTAAAAAATATCTACAGAATGGTAAAAAGATGCGAATTAACTTTTCGGGAAAATTTAACTTGTAACGATTACATATATTTATTTTTCGGATCAATAGACAAGCTGTTGTTTGATAAATAATTTTGCATCGAAATACTTTTTCGAGTGCAAAGGGTTGGTAATAAAATGTTTATCTAAATCGTTCTATGGGAATTTATTATTAAGAATTCTCCTTAAAGTAATTTTTTTTAAAAAAAATGATAGAAAATTTTTAAATGTCATTTTTTTATACTATGATCAATAAGCATTTTGCTTCGAACGTTTTTTTTTAACTCTCTGATCAGTTCACTAAAATTGTTTAGAATTAAAATAATTGAAGCTTATGGCAGTAGTTTATTGAAAAGGGGAATATTTAATAAATTCTATTTATAAAAAGTAAACCACACTTATTCCTGAATCCCACTGCTTTGAATTAAAAATAGTCAAAATAATTTAAAGAAAATAAATTTGTTTGCATTTTTATTTCTGTATTTGATAGAGGATTTTAATCATGTGATTCAATAGTATAAAAAGGTTAGGACAAATTAAATTTATTTTTTTAATAAAAAACAAATATATTTTAATTATGATTCAGTAAATATAATTTAATTGAAAGAAATTATGAAAGACATTAACAAAAGCTCTAAATCAAATTATTCTTAATTATAAACAAATTTCCCATTAAGCTCAGTTATTATCACTGTTGTGACTCTACTCATATGTAGTAATTAAAAACATAAACTGTTAGTTAACATTATATTTTTTTACTGAGGCATTATGTAGAAATAGTTTAATTTTTCGGATCAAATTTCAATGTTGCACAAAAACAAAAATCATTTCATGCACGAATTTAATTTTGTAAGGCTTCTGTATAGTATACTATACTTATAACAAATAAATCTCTTTTCAGTTTGTTTTGAACTAGCTTTAATTACTTTTTTTTTTACTCTTGATTTTGACTATTTCAAATGTCTCTTCAATTTAATATTTCGAAATTGATCCATATTCTTTTGCAATAAAATAAAATGAAATAAATGCTATTAATATTTAAATTGCTATAAATTATTAAGTTGACATTTCTATGTAATATTATAATAGTATAATGATATGCGGAGAAATAATGATATTTTAAATAAATATAATGTAAAAATACATAAATAAACTCATTAATTCATAATTATGAAGCAATATAGTATGAGTAAATGATCGAGTGAGTAAAATATGAGTAAATGATAGTGATCGAGAGGTTTAACGTGTGTGTGTTTATGTACCTTCTGTATATTCATGGTGGTGTGCGTAATTCTTTAAGCATATGTATATTGTTTATTTATGACATTTATTTTTTTATTAAAAGTTTACCGCAGATAATTTTTTAATCCTTTTCCACAATCGATATAATTGCATATTTATTCACTCGCAACAATTCGTTGAAATCATCTAAGAGAAACGCTCTAAGCATTCCAAATCAATTTCGGGGAACAAAATTTTCGCTTTTGCTAACTTAGATCCTAAGATTTGTCTGTAGAAACCAAATAGATTTGCATCGGGCTTCTTCAAACTATAGATGATTGCATGCAAAGGCTTTGTGTCACGCCAGCGCCTGTTACTTACCACCAGGGATCGGTCGTGCCCTGTTGCTCGGAAAAGGTATTTGTCAAGGCTCGTCCCGCAGGTGCTGTAAAAACTTGTCTCCAGAGCTGCAGTGTCCAGCAGGTCCCAAGGGAAATCACGGAAATGGAATTCCTAGTGGTTGCTCTGACCCACATCTACGCAACACGACACACTCGGGTCGTCTCGTGGACATCGTTACGTTGCGGCCACTCCGAATATTGATAGCCTTCGTCCGAGAGAGGTCCTATTCAATTTTTTCCAGGGAAAGGTGCGCAGGATTAAGGCATCAAGAGGTGCGTTAATGTTCTCTTCTTTGCGCCATAACAAGGCCTCTCCCGTACCAAATCTGTTTTCTATATATGAGGCCCAGAGGAGTATTCTGCTTTCTCGATTTTGAAGGAGGAGTTGGAGATTTTTTTTACTTTTTTTTTTCTGTGGGAGATTCACAAGTTATTAAAGGTTTTATGGTTCCTTACATGTTGCCAGGTGGAGACTTGGGTCGTTTGTTGCTCAGTGTGGAAAGTGTCCGGAAATGGTAGTTTTAAACAAGATTTTCAGAAAAAGCCATTTGTTAGAAGGTATTTATTTAGGTATTATAGTTTTTTTTGTTTGAATTTATATCTATATTAAACTTGAATCTATTGCATTAATTCCTGTTTTAACGAAGAAAAATTGAAATTTTAGGTGAAATAAAAGAGCTCATAAATTTTCAGGTTTTATTTATTAATTTTGTCCCAGTACCTTTCTTGTTATATATATATATATAGTACAAAGTTAAATACAGCACTTCAAAATTTAGTCTGATTAAGGGTAGTATTTATTCATTTAACGCTGAAGTAGAGAATAGAAACATGGACTATTTTTTCTTTGAATTTATCTCCATTTTATTTCTGAAGTATAATTTTAGACATTTAAAATTTAAATTTTGTGTCAAATAAAATTGAATTCATAATTTAAGCTAAGACATCTTTGAATAACTGTGCAACAAAAAAGTCTTAAATTGAAACTCTGCTTGTAATTCTTAGAATTTCAGTATGGAATAGTAATAAATATAATAAAGATGAAAAAGTGTATAAAATAATAGGGCGACCCTTTTAAAGGACCAAAAAAAAACTTGCTATTTTTAAGAAATAATAAATAATGAATTAGTTATTGATTGGAATATAGATTAAGTTAAGTAACAGATTGGAATATAACGCTATTTTTCGTTATCGCAAACATTTCTCAAAATGGCATATTGCCACTAAGTTAATTCTTCATAAAATTAGGATTTTTTGTTGTTTTTATTTAAAGAAGCGAAATAAAGTATCTAAAAGCATGTACAAATATTTAATAATACTAATAACAATCAAGTCAGCATATTCTAAAGCCCTCTTACCGATTCCTAACAGACTGAACGATACAGATCAGCTATCAATGGTAGAAAAAAAGTTTGAAAGTCAAATTATGAACCTCCTGCACTCTTTACTTAGCCTCTTAATCACCTGAATCGTCGCATGGGTTTAAGAGTCGCCAAGTTCTCTGAAATTTGGCAATTGCTGTGGCGGTAATTTTTCAAGACGGAAAGGCAGTGTTACTTTTTAAGACCTTGAACAGCTTGAAAAGTTGGCAAAACCGGAGGACGATAACTCATTTCAGCCGTCATTAGTCGTATTGGGGTTCGAAATACTTGGAGGGCGCGAATTCGAGGATAGCGAATGTTACTGTTTTGCTGTGCGGGGAATATCAATCGTCGTTTTCTATTCGCCAGATTTAGACCACAGACATCAGAAACATCACACAAGTAGAAGCGGTGCGACAAATGAGTCGTGGCTTTTTCCTAACACAATGATGAAAAAGAAATCGGAACGTTTGGTCTAATGCCAGAACAGCCAGCTATGAACGGCTTCTTTAGCAATTTTTTTCAAACCTTGCCTTTGGTTACCTCGGGTAAAAAAGATCAACGTAGCGTTCGCTGTTAATTTATGGGTTAAACGTTTGAGGATATTTCTTCTTTCGCTTCTACTCAGACTCACTTTGGGATGATCATCGACCTCTTCTGAATCAGCCTCCTTTTCATCGAGTTATTAACTTTGTTTGTTATTATTATCTTTTTTTATTTAATTTTTTTCGGTCTTCTTTCATAATCTTAGTCTCGTTTATGAGATAATGTTTACTTCGGTGAGTTAATGACGCAATAAATGAATCCCTGCTTGATAATATACGTAAAAGATTAATAAGTTTCTTTGACTTCCAAAAGGACTCATAAAATTTTAAAAACTCATTCTTAATATATAAATATTAAAAAATATCCTTTTTGCAATTAAACCTTATGATTACGCTTCTATAAACAAAATCATTCTATTGATACTTTTTAAAATTTTGTTAATAAATTTTCGATTTAATGTGTGCAAACATTAAAATTGCTTAATGCGTTGTGCTAAAAGTTGAGTGCTCCAAAACAGTTCGATTATATTCGAACTTCGCAGCAAAAAATTGAAATAAACAGGTTTTTATGTTTTAGATTATAAATATATTTGTTCGGATTTTTATCATTTTGATCGTCAATTTAGATTATTAACTCAAAGTTTGTTTTTCCTTTCAGTATATCATCATAATTTTTTAAAACCCTGAATGGAAGTGAATGAAATTATATTCGTATATTTAAAACAAAAATTTCTTTTGAAAGTAATTAGTTTTTAAATGTTAAATGATTTACGAGTTTGTTTCGAAAGTGAAGAGACAGAATTTCAAATTCCATTGTAGATCTGCATTGGAAATGATATTACTATTTCAAGTGTTATTCTCGACATCAAACCATCTTTCTGCTTTACAATTTCATTCTAAAATAGCCTCTTCAAAATAATATCTGTAAAACTGTGTTGCAAAACTATTGAAAAGGGGAAAGAAAGTTTTATTTTTGAAATTAGAATGTTTTGATTTCGATTTTTCAAAACAGTGATAGCTTTATAAATCAAAAGCATGATTACATTTCTCTATATAAAAGATATTACATATGTTACCATTTCAGGTGTTATTCTCGACATCAGCCCATCTTTTTACATTACAAATCCAACCCAAAATAACCTCTTCAAAGTATAGTAACCAAATCTCTTCAATAGTTTTGCAACACTTTGTAAAACTGTGTTGCAAAACTATTGAAAATAGATAAGAAATTGCTATTTTTCAAATTAAACTCTTTGATTTTGATTTTTCACAACACTGAAGTATAATTTGTTCATAAATTAAACAGCTCTCTATAAGAAAGATGATATCAAGCATATAAACAAAGTCATTTTATACAATGTTCCTCCTATCTGATAGGAAATAACTTTTCAATCGAGATAAATGCAAAACAATGCCCCAATCGCCCTCTCAGTGAGAGCAACGTTCGTCAATCGAGATTCAAAGCACGCTCTCTCTACCCTCTCCAAGCACAAATTGCTCTTGAAGGCAGGCGCTATTTCCCACTCTGTTTCTTATGGCACGTTATCTCCGTTTTTCCACTGTGGAGAGGCGCCTTCGCCTGTAGCAGGACAGATAAGAACAGACGCCCCCGCCACTCGCTGTGGAAGATCTTGTCTCCCCCCAATCAATGAGGTTGCGCGACATTACATTCATGATGGACAGAGGCAATATTTGCAGCCAGCTGTCTCTGCCGCAAATAAGACCCCCACCGCAACAAGCCACCAGATACAGAGGACCGACGCGGGGGTCCGACACAAATTGCCTCGTTGATTTGACCTGTGCAATTTAGCTAATTAGTTTTCGAATTTTACAAGGTTTCGTCAGAGTTGTTTCGAAAAACTTGATGGCAGTTCGAAATGAGATACTTGGTGAGGGTGACAGGTAATTTTATGCATAACAAGCTAGTGTTTTCGAGCTATAGTTTATTACTTAATGAGGTTTGGATACTATTTTACATACAAGTGCAGAACTTTTTCAAAAGTATTCAATAAGGAAGAAAAAAAAAGTTGGAAATGAAGATGTCACCTAGTCAGATCATACGCCTACTCTCAAAGTTCACTGTACTTGCATGATGACATTCTTGTGTTTCGATTTGCTAAATATGTGGAGAAAATTAATCTACGTGGGCAAAAGTCAATGATTACTATTATCAGCATTACTTTGATTTCGGCTAATTTTTATTCTGGTCTTTAACTTCAGATTATGCTAGATATGAGATCAGGGATGGACGATTTAGAAAAAAATGAATCAAATGCTAATATAATATTCACTATCCTCATTAATATGTCTGCTTCATATTACTTCAAGTGAATGTACAAAATATTTCTATAAGTATTTTTAAATTTCAGTTTATTCTGCCTTTATGATATACAACAAAAATTGATTGTTTTTTTAGTGGGGGGGGGGGGAACGGATATATTTTAATTGAAAATTAGTGAGATCTCATTTGAAACTTAAAGTAAAATTGAAATATGTTTTTCTGAATGGTAATTAAATGCAATAAAATGTCTGAAATCATACAATTTTTAATTGTTGAAGAAAATATTTGCATCTGGCTGTCTTGACCTACTATTTATTACTGACTGTCTTGACCTGGTTTCAAATTATAGTTAAGAAATCACACCATTATGTTTGTAAATAATAATGAAATCTGGCTGTCTTGACCTTCTATCGCATTATAGTGGAGGAATCATATCAATTGAAAATGATTATAATCTCAGTTTGTGGCGTAAATCAGAATTTGTATTTGATAGTAAACATTCATTTCAGCCTCGAAGCTGTCTGAACTCCTATAATAAAAAATAAAAGACAAATTCCCTTATATAGTTGTCATAATTTAAGATCTAGTATCACATAGCACCGCTTCTAGCTATAAAAAATGAATGAATGCAATCTTCTAGATTGTTTAATAGTAATTCGACATATATTTTTCTCGTAATCAATTTTACCTGTACTTTTCTACTACAACGTTAGAGAATTAATATAAACACTTCATTCTCTAGAAGAAAAGAAGACAGATATTCCATTTCTCTAGGTACGATAATTATTCATAATCTCTCTCTGTTTCCCTGTCACACCCCAGGGTTACTCTACTCTACCTTCTTTTTAAAATGTTGGTATGCGTTAGAGAGACATCACATTCTACCTGCTTGTCAACGGATCGCAGAAGAAAGAAACTGGAACCTTTCCAGACAGCGTTTTCCGCCACTCTCTTTAGACTGACATCATAATCGAAACAAAAAGAGTGTGCATAAGAATGCTCTTCTCGGGTTTAGATACTGTCAGACTGTATTTGTGATCATGCTTATAATGGAGCATTAATAGCTTTGTTGTTATTAATAGATCATTTGGATCAAGTTGTGTTCTTTAAGAAGTCATTGTTGTTTCAAAAGGGTATTAATGGTCAAAATAGAGTATATTAGTTAAATTTCATAACTTCAATTTAACGTTATTGTAGACTAACATGAGTAAAAGTACTGAACAGTACTAATTGTTTTCCTAAAATTACATCATGTTGTCACTTTTCATGATGTAATTTTAGGAACAAAGGCAGAATAGCGATAGAAGAAGTATTGATTATTGGAATTACTGATGGAATTTTTGCTTTCTTTTATATATAATATAAAGAAAAAATTACAATCGATAAAAAATTTGAACAAGATTTTGACGAATCTACCCATTTCACATTAGAAATTACATCAATTTTTGACCATCTGCCGATCTGTACTCCGTAAGCACATAACGTAGTGACTTTCCCCAATGAAATTGGAAATATGATCTTGTTACTGTAATTGTTTCTCCATATCAAATCTTGGTTTCAATTAATCTGGGAGAAGGCATGAAAAAACATTTGTACAACGGAATTAAATAAGGATTCCCCATAAATAACTATATTTCATAATTATTATTTACCAATCACATTTAAACATTTGCGGTTTTACCACTAAAGTTCATATTTTTATCCAGAGGAAAAGGTAACGCTTTTATTAATGAATGTGCAAGAAAATCTGGGCTACATCTGCGGGGTTTTGAAGGTAAAAAAAATGGCGCCTCGTACATAGGAGCTTATTAATGCTTCCATTTTGCTATTTAAATACGAAAATGTAAAGAAGTTTAAAGAAAAGAATATGATATTTCTGTAGTCATTTAGTGTTATTCCGCTTCAGGGAAGATAAATCTAGCTCCAAGTTGGAGAGGGGATACCAGCTCAGATGTTGCTCTCGTAATCCGATCGCCGTTAAAAATTACGAGGTATGTCCCCCAATTGCTCTAGTGTGGCTTTAAAAACAATGTGTTTACATAAGTAAACTAAAAGTAGATTCAAGAAGTTAGAAGTGAATCTAAAGTTAAAGAAAGGAAAAATTAATCTAAAATAATTTTAAAAAGTATGTTCCTCACTTTTTTTCTCTCCTTTGAGCTAAAAAATTAAGTCAATACTTAGGTTAAAAATGACACCAAACTACATTTTTATGTTTTTTTTTTGCCGTAATTGCTTCAAAAGAACAACTTCTTAACATACTTTCCTCTTGAACACATTTTGTATGAAATAGCTTGAACTGTTATTATAACATTGAGCATTAGAATATACTTTTTGCTCTGAGCCTTTATTTAAAGTATAGCTAGATTTTTAAGTTTATTTTACTTTTCAAAATGACGGTCGCTAAATATTAATGGGCGAGGAATTTATTTTGTCACTTTCTCTGCCGCTCGAAATAATTCAACAATTAAGATAGAAACGTTTGAAGAGAAGAAAACGACAGAAAGGCGGGGGAGTAACCTTTCTTATAATTGAGCTGATGGAACACGCATTTTTGTACAATAAAACGAGTTTTCATAATGCAAGTTCTGTAATGCGCGATTTCCCTTTTGACAATTATCGCGAAACCTTGAAAACACTAATTGATTCACAAGGGAAGTGGAGGAGAATTAATCAACATTTGTTCGAATCTATCACCATCCATCATTGAAATGTCCTCATCCTCTGTCGCTATTTCCACTCCAATGATTTTCTCACAAAAGTTCATTACGCCGTTCTGATGAAAAACATATTTTCTTTTTTTTTTTCATTCGTGTCCATTTTTTATTGATTTCCTATTATTTGATTGCATGGCCAATAATAATACGAGGATGATAACAAAATAAAAGAAAGTAATGGGATTACGTGATGGCAAAGAGAAATAAGTTTTAAATTTTAATCATTTGGGCTTTTTTGTATTGGAAAGCAAAAGCGGATGTCGATTTAGAATTGAGATTTGAAATATTTGTTTCATAAAAATTCGGGTCTTTGATGCGTTGATTTCATAAAATGTTATTCTAATTCCGGTTTCTTGTAGTTTAAATCGTTGAGGCAAGCACTCAAGCTAAGGAGGAGGTATGGCATCTGATGTTGTTACAATCTATCGTAGGGCACTTGAAGTCTGATATAACTATATTCTGTGCGTGTATTGAGACTGATTAGGTTATCGTTTCAAGGAAATTATCCCACATTTGTGTTTTGTTATGAAAAAAACTCAACGAATTTCTTAGCAGCCTGCCACCTGTAGTATGCAGTTCATTTCTAGCATGGTCGCGGTGCTCAGATTTTATGTAACTTTTATTAAGAACCTTAGCCTGAAGTTAAATCGTCTCTCCTATCCATGTTTTTCTGCCTTGTAAGGCCACAGTGTCGCTGGTTTTTGATGGGTTGTTCACAAAAATAGTGTACAGTTTTAAATATTTAAGTCATAATGTTGTTTTTTGATAGAAAAAAAAATTATGTATAATTTTGTCCTCGATCTAGCAATTTATGTCTGCATTTATTCCGCCAATTCATCATATTAGAATTTTGTACTCTAAATAAGCAAAATAATTATTGGATTTTATTAATAGTATTTTAAAATTTAAACAAAAACCATTGCTTATATAATAATGCATAAATTATGGAATGGCGAAATTTTGATTATAATTTCAATTTTTATAGATAATTTAGTTTATTGTAGTTTTTTCTTCTTTTTATAAATTAGCGATCTTTTCACTTAGTTTTCTGATAATTGCTAAAATTGAGATTTTCCTGATAAACAGAAGATCTTGTATTCAAGGATATCCTTTTAAAATAAGTTCAAAGGATTAGTTTTTAATTTCTTCAGGGTTAGGCTATTCAAATCCATCAGCAATACGTTTATGAATGTGATAGTTCTCAATGATCCTGATCCCCCATTTTGTAATGAGAAACGACCATGGCTTCGACATTTATTAGTTCCATGAGCTGTAAGATAGGTCTTACTAAACATTCATTTGCATGCTGTCCGAAACCACTGGTCATTAAAACTTTTCGAAACATTTTAACGGCGTTGCGATGTAATATATGAACAATCCCGACTCGAAGAGGGTCTAAAAGATACAGACAACGTGAAGATAAAAAAAGGAGTCAAGTCCAGGGCGGAGAGCACCCGCAGACGATAAATGTGTCGCTGCAACCGTGAGCAATATATAATAGAACCCCAGTATCCTCCCTCGGATATTGCCAGGAGGGGGTTGAGGAGCCAGCAGCAATAAAGTGGAAGATATTCGAGCTCCCCCTCCCCACTCGACAAACACACTGGCAAGCAGAGGAAGTCCATAAAAGACCTCCGGTCATCCTGCGGCCATCTGGTCCAGGGAGTTGGACCAGCAGTATCGAAGGGATGTCGTTAATATCTCCAAATAAGGTCGTTTTCGCGGTGTCGAGTGATTGAGCTTAATGTCGTGGAAATATGCGATGGTCCATTTCGGAGACCTTTTTGATGAGGGGCGCACGCAATTGAGTTAAGCTCGCCCTATTTATCATCGTTGGACCCAGGAATGCGAACTGGCGCAATTATCTCGTTATTATAATTAGCGGCGGCCCGCGCTTTTTGTTGTTATTGTTTTATAAATGTACGCGCAGCTACTGCTACAGTAAAGGAGAATCGGTTTGTCTTCATTTCCACAGCTCGCGTGTTGGATCGGGACATGCGTCTTCTGCAAGAGTGCACAGTGGCTTCTGGTTCTGGCGCGTGGCCATGAATCTCCTGTATCCTTTCCTTCAGCAGAAACTTGGTCTCGGGTGATACTGTGAGATTAGCAGCTTGCTTGTATATGACAGTGATCCTGCAGTGCTTGTGAAAGCCTGGTCTTCCTCCATTTTGATAGACTCAGAATATTAAGATATTATTCAGAGATTTTATAAAGTAACATTACTTATTGACATATATTAAAGCTTAATATTTCGATAAGAAGAAATATTAAGTTTTTTTCCCTTCGGTAGAAAATGGTAAAAACTTATTTTTCCAGCTGTCGAAGTAAAATATGATTGAGAACCAAACTGCGCTTTGTCCGTTTAAAAATGATCATAACTTAGATCATTCCTTTATATTAACTTTCTTTTTTCGTCCGCTCCCCCCCCCCCTGTTTTTTTCGAGCGAAGCGAGTGGTAAATCTAAATTAATAGATATTTTCTAAAATATTAAAAAAAAAATTCCATTGATTTCATAGAAAAAATTATTTACCTTCTGTTTAGATCACTGTATTCATCTCACTGTTATGGAAACAATACTAAGATTCTGTGTGTGTACTCATATGTCTATATGTTTTTAAAAAATGCTTTTCTAGAATATACAAAATAATATGCAAATGAAACTCTAGTATTTCAATATTTTTAATTTCAAAATTTAACAATTGTGCACACAAATATATTTCTTAAATATTAAATTTAAATTTTGTTGTAAAAAAGGGAGCTTCATTTTTTTTTTAAATTTTGAGTTTTAAAAAACTCTTTTTCTCAAATATATATTTGTGAACATTGTATGTACATTTTTTTAAAATCTTAACTCACAAACTTGAATCTTTCTCATATTATATTTTCTATTAATACAGATTTATAATATGACATTTTAATAAAAACATGTCGATTAAATATTTTTCATTTTTAATTAACACATCTTCGGCAAATGAGTATTCTGCTGAGTAATTTCACTGCTTCGAATTCAAATCTGTAAACCGATTTATCATTGCGCCAATAAGTTTTTTTTTAATGGCCCCATTACATTCAGATTCTTTCATTTATTTTTAAATAGAATGGATTCTGAAAAAGAAACGAGCAAGAAAAGAATTGATAGGGTCAAAGAAAAAAAAATTGTTCATAAACTGTCGAACCGTGTAATCTGTTCGAAAATAATTCTTATTTATCTCTTACCCACCCATCAGCTTCCCTGCAGACGCGAGAGCGATCTTCGTTTCTAAAATAAATTTGTTTAAATTTCCCGCCTCGTTACAACCGTAAACTATACTTAAAGAAATCTTGCTTCTCTCGTTGCCGAATGACAATAATGATCATGTTGTCAAATGAAAAGATAACGATACAAAAATCGGCCGCTTGCGACGAAACAAATCAGAAGAGAAAACAGCAGCGTTTGTTTCCATTTCCACCACCAGAGTCTTGTTCATAGTAAATAAAACTCGGAAACGATCGAACAGTTATGTCAGGAAATTGGCGGTTTGGCGACGCTCGAGGAGTTGAATTACGGATCCGTTCTAAAAACTCTTAATCTTTACAGATTCCGGTGGAAAATAATCGACTTTTCTTTCATTTATTTACTCTCTTCATGCCGGATAACAGATCGTTAGAGATATCCTGACAGACAGAACTGGTAAAGATTTCAGTAATTTCACTGATAAATGATCTTTCCGGACTTTCTTTAATGCTTTGGGAAATAAAAAAAAAGAGGTAAAAATCTGTTCAACAGAAAAACCCCAAAATCAAAGCACACGCGTAGCGAACAAGTAATATTATTAGAAAGGGTGAGGTGTAAAAAAAAAATGCATTTAAAAAGGCTACAGTTAATCGATAAAATGGAAAACCGCGGGTATAAATAAGAACTATTAAGACCTGTGCGAATGAGTTTCGATTAGTAGCCCTCCCCTTTCTTTAAGGAACATACTGTTCGAGGATCTTTTATTTCCATTTCATTGAACTGGTTGCATACTCTTTTTTTATAGACGTCCGGTGGCATCATTTATCAGATAGAAGCGTTCGATTTACAGAAACCGCAAGTTGGTAATGAATCGGTTTTTGTCGCTACAGTGTTAATTTCGCCGTAATGATTAGTAACACGAGATATTTTTTAAAATTGTGTTCTTCTTTCGATGCAACATTCCACGAGGGTCGTGGGTCTTTCTTTCCTTCTTTTTTTTCTTCTTTTTAACCCTTTTTTTCCCGCCCTCTCTTCCGATGAAATTTGTTAGCGTTATGTGTTATTTAAAAACGATCGTCTGACAAATTATTGCTTTGTTCCATTTTCTGATTGCTATTGTTTTTTTTTCTTCACCTTCTGAAATATTCCACAGACGATTTTTGTGATTCGGTTACAAATGTTTTTGGGTGACTGAACAAATAAATAATTTGAATTTCATAATTAATCGTTTGATGATGTATCATTTCCAACTCTGCTGAAATTACTGAAAAATCCGATGAAAAAATTAGAAATACTTTTGAGTTCAGAAAAAATGTATTCTGGACAAATGAATATCTAAAATGAAGACATTCTCAGTTTCTTTTCTTTTCTTTTTTTTTTTTTCTTTCTTTCTTTTCAATTGCGCTGAAAAACGTTTTAATTTTTATAATACTCGCATAAAAAGTTTACACTTATTTGAAAAAAAAGGGCAAAAATTGCAATACTTTGTTTCAAATAAATTAATGATTGTTGATTTTGAATTCTATCATCAACTTTGTAAAACTAGTTTGATAAGCACATTTCTTTTCAATGATTATGAATTTGTACTAGGTAAGGAAAAATAAATATTTATCACTTTCTTATTGAAACATACTATATATTTTCTTGCAAACAATTTTTTCTTAAGAAATGAAAAAAAATCATTCGTCATTTGGCAGTATTTGTTTATTCTTTTCATCATCATCTTCCTCCCCCTTTTTTTTCTTTTTTTCTTTTTTTCTTTTTTACACATCTATAAGTCGGCTGGAATTTGATTTAATCAGGACACCTTGCATAATTTCTTGTCATTTTGAGTTATTTTTTGTAAAAAACTTTTTTTTTTCATTGAATGTAATAGCTTTTATAAATGTGAATCCTTAAAAAAAATTTTTTTTACAAATATAATTATTTATAATCAATGAATTTTTCTTTTCATGAGAGTTTTTACTATTTAATTATTGTGAAAATAACAATTTATAATAAACATTTTTTTGCATATCGAATATTTCGTTTCTTCATTTTTTGTTGTCTGTCTCTTATCAAAAGAAAGTTAAAGAGCTATAGAACTTATAACAATGAAATAGGAATTTAAAAGCTATTCAAGTGAGATCCCTACCAAAGTAAAAATTATTCATAGAAATTCATGTTACCACAGTGATATAAGGCACTGTACATATTTATTTTATAAAAATAAATAATTTAAAAAAATGAAATTATCGTATAATTTTGGAAAGAAAATATTGAAATTGTCAAAATGCTATGTTGAGGATCAACATTTTTTTAATATACGTATTATAGTTGTATTAATCGACATCGGATATATATTTTATTAATATACATTCAATATCAATTGAGATGTTTATTTATGATCTAAACGAATAACACATATGTGCAACTCTTAGCATTACATTACCAGAATGATTAGATAATAAATAAATCCATAAATTTTTTTTTTCAAAAAATGAATTGTTAAAGCTTGTTAAAATAAAGTACTTTTAACATTTTAAATACTTGAGCGGTATAAGTTACCGCACAGCTATGCTTTTCTGTAATTCGTCTCCCTTAATTTATAGTATTAGTATTATAAATTAGTATTATTCCGTATAGAATTAATAATGGATAAAATCAGTTTATTCTTAAATATCATATGAAATTAATTTCAGCATTTGTTAGTGATTGTTATTGCATTTTACAGAATTGGTAGTTATTTCCATTTTAGTATGAATCTGAAACTCTTAAATATCAGCACGTGTGACAAAAAATTTTCACCCTAATAAAAAACGACTACTACTTTCACGGCAGTGTCGAAAAAAATTCTTATATTATGTTAGATTCCATTTTTTTAATACCAAGACAATAAACTGTAAAAAAAGACTGAAAAGACGGTTTTGAATTTGATTCGAAGCCGTATTTAAACACAAGGTTTGGCGGGATTTTTCCAGAAGCTGCCTTATTGAGCGATTAGTCCTTGGGTATGATCGTAAAAACTGTTTGGTTAGAAGAATTGCGTGAGAAATAAAAAGCAAGAGCCCGTGAGGAAATATTCAGATATAGAAGTATGCAAAGAAATATGCCGAAGAAAATGGAAACGTAAACAGATGGAACTTAGGTACAAATATATCGCTAGTGGTGTTGCCTGGAAGATATGTATTGCTTTTCTCTTGAAGCATTCTTTCCGAATTATATGTTGTATTTTTTTATAGATGGTTTGGTCTTTGAAGGTTTTATTCTGTCATATCTTTTCCCTACTTAATTTTCCTTATTTGATGGGGCCCCGCAGTCCTTTTGTCTGTAAAGGCGTATCATGTATTTGATATCTTAATTATCTGTTTGGAATATTTGTTATTTGCTCAATGTTTTGAATTATTTGTCTTTCGACGTTTTATTTAGAATATTTTGAAATTTCAATTATTTAAAATATCGTTTAATTTCAAATTTTCTTTTTAACAAGATCCTGGTTTCCGAATATACTGAATATACGATTTAAGAATTTGCTTTTGAACATGATATAACTTATAAATTTTGTGCTATCTGAAAATTGCAACATGCAACATTACTTTATAGAACAGACTGTTGACTAGCTGGAACAGAAATCTATCAAAATGGCTTGTAACTATTTCTTGGATAAAATATGCCCGCTAAGATTAATTGTTGCTTAATATATATATGTTACTGTTGAATATAAAAATTAGTATGCAATTTCTGGTAATTATTCATAATCATCAAAGTTTATTGGTGATTATGAATAATACTGATAATTATACATAATCATCCGATTACCGTAACGTATATAACTTGTCGAATGTTTTAAAATGTTTGATATACTTAATTTTCTTACTATAACATTTATAATTTTCAATTATGCGCAAATATTGTAAATTTCTGCTTAATTTATAATGTGAAATGTAGAAACAGTTCAATAAAAAAAGAAGTGTAAATTCGAATCAAGGATAAATTATTGAAAAATAGAAATTTAAATGATAAGTGTTTTCAATTATTTTTTATTAATATCAGTGGTTTAAAGGTGATCTTGAAGAATTCGCGTTGCTTCCTAAAAGTCTATGAGATATCCTATTCCTCAGAAGTGGATTGTTTTGCAAACCGCAAATCCATTAGTAGCTATTTATTTTCATTTCAGCGCTGATAGTAGAGACAATAGCGGTTAGCTGTACTTTCGTTTATTTTTTAACGTAATTCAAGAAAAGCTTCAAAGAAATCGGCAGAGATTTAAAAGAAGACAGAGAGAGACAGAGTTATCTTCCATTTTCTTGTTCAAGTTTGGAACGAATCGACTGTCGTCAATGACAAAATCTCCGTTGTCTTCTCCTTATCTAAGTTTATTTTCAGTTCATTAACTATTCTTGTCGGTACCAATCTGCGCTGTTACTCAGAACTCCCCCTCTCCTACTCTTCCAAAAACCAACGCTGCAAGAAAGCAAATATTACGTAACTCAGTAACTGATCACACTTGATGCAAAAAAAAAAAAAAAGCGAAAGACAGACTGGAAAAAAAATCAAAGAGAAAATCAGAAACCTCCTTAATGCTTTTTGGCCCGCCTTTCCAAGTATCGAAAACGCAATGACTAGCGGAACTGTTCGAGTGAGATCTGTAATTAGCTTCATACGCCCCAGCCACTGGCATTACAGAAGTGTCGTTTTCCCGCCGATGGGAAACAAAGGAAATACCCGCCATGCTCTCTGCCACTTCTCTCTTTCCGAAGGTTTACTATCGCACAAAAGGAAGGGGAAAAATATCTTTCAATTCCTCCTCCAGGAACAAAAACAAATTACTCGGCCCACATTCCCTTCCCCTAGTCAATATACAAAAGCCTCCCTCTGCAAACCACCCCATTACCATGGAGCCGCCCCATAAAGCCCCTCTCATTTGAGGCAACCATGGTTCCCCAAGCGTCCATACGGCTGGTCATTTTGACCGCAATGTTATACACTTAGGATTTCTTTACTGCCTCCGAATATGACGCCCCTGGCAAGGTGAGAATGTCCAGCATCATTGATTAAGCCCTGGATGATTGACCAGTGTCCACTGTGTTTGGGGTCAGGGAAAGATGAGGAGTGATTGGTGAGTTAACTGCCAATATTCTGAGTGGTTGGTGCGCTTTAGGGCGACTTGTAATCTGCGGAACTGTCGTAAAGAGCCGCGTGGAGTAGTCGTTCCGATCTATAGTTTAGGATCACTCCTGCTGGGTTATTGTTTCAGAGATGGTGGACTTCGGAGGAAATGGTTTTCTGCGAAAATTATGAAATTCGGTGTGAATTATTTTTGTTTTGTTGATCTATAAATAATTAATGTTGTAATTTGTTTTGCAAGATGGTGTAGAAGTCAAACAGTTGCTCAGGCAATTAAAATTTCTTCTAAAAATTGAGCAAGAAGTGGCTATTTGCCTTTGCAATCTTGAAAAGAAATTTAATCTTTAGAATAGTATAATTTAATAATGTATTTAGTAGCATTTCAAGTGACGTAATCTTAGGACTTGACTTAGCCTAAAACTTTGTGATTCAATAAATATGCAAATAAAATGAAGGTATGCTTATTGAAATACTCTTTTACACTGAAATATAAATAATATGAATCATATTTTCTATAAAAGTTCTTTAATAAAATCTAGTATATTTAAGAAAAATATAATTTGAAGCATACTTTCAGTAAGGATTTTAATTAAATCTTCTTTTATATATTTAGAAATATCTGTTATCTTTAAACTGCGTCTTTGATTTAGCGATATTTTTCTTCAAACTGTTTGCTCTTTTAGAAAAAATCTTTCGCTCTTTAGAAAAAATGATTTCTTTACTCTAATTAAATATTTCAATCCCGTTTTCACTGTTATTCTATCAAAATAATAATATAAATATTTTCTCTCTAATTAACTATCTGAATTTTACATTGCATTCATTTGTATTTCATAATTTTTTTCATTAACGATTCGGTAGTATAATATTTTATTTAATGACCACTTGGAGTGCACTTTTTTTCTCCAAGATCTGAATTGACATTTTTTTCCTATACGAATTTAAGTGCAATGAAATCTATAAAGTCAGTTCCATTTCGTAACCAATCGGCAATTTGCAAATTCCAAGTCATTGCTGATAACCTCACGTGCACGTCCGGCAAATCATGATCAGTCTTACGGAACCGTTACTCTGTTTCTATTTCACTCGAGATCCGTTATTTTCACAAGGAAACCCCGTTGAAACCCCCCACACCTGTTGCATCGAAATTGAGAGTATTGTAGTCCTTTTTTTTGTCCTCCCGTGGCTAAAAGAAGCTTCTGCTACGCTTAAGCAGTTCTTGCTCTGAACAGTTCGATAGTAATTACCATGCTTCCTGTTTGGCCGACTTCCGCTTCTAATTAAGCGGATCCGTGGTGTGAGGAGACCACCAATCACCCATCACTATGGGACGACGGCAGTGCTATATTTGGCGATATATCACATCCCACTGTCAGCCAACAGTCACAGACAGTCCCTATAATTAAGGAGTATGCAAATGATTGTAAAGAAAAATACCCATGTCCTTGACGACAGGCTTCATTGCATGTCAAAGTTTTGTGCCTCGCTTTTTTGTGGTTTGGCAGAAATTGTCCGAATCCATTGTTGTTTCCAGAACTTTCTCCATGTCAATAGTTAATGATTCGTGACCTGGTGCCTTCTATAGGCCCCTATCAAATGACTAATGAGTGGACTATTTTCAGCTTTGTCGTAAGTCATTTTGTTTAGGTTCCTTAAGAATGACAGATTGAAAACTTTTTTTTTTTTACTTTATTATGTGACTAGTGACATCCTTTGATTGAATTCAAAATATTATAAAATCCATTAACCTAGATTTTTTTTTTAATGCCTACTCATCAACTACATCATTTCCTTCTCAGAAGACAGCCACGATCTTAATGACTTCAATAAAATTGTAGCTTTTTTTAAATAATAATAAATTAAAAAAAATTTACGGATACAAATACAACATAATATATTTGAAAATTACAAAACTTTGTAATAAATGAAAGCAAAAAAATTCACACATGCATTAATTCTGTACAGATTTATCAAAATCAATCAATACTCATACAAAAAGTATCGCTAGTGCAAAAAGTATTGTTTACATACAGAATCGAAAAATGCATTTATTCATATCTAAGTCAGTTTTAATAATTTAACTCAATAATTTCTATATAAATCTACATAATTTCCTTAAAAAACATTTGCACGCTTAAAATTTTTCATGTCATTTATTTCTTAGAAAAATTTACAAATGGATATTTTACTATAACATCTGCATTAACAGTGTTAAAATCTTGAAAAGTGTCTAAACCAGTTCAAGTTTCGACTGCAATTGAGTCAAATGTCCTTAAGATCTGATGTGGAAGTCTGGAAAGGGAGATTCAGATACAATCTTCGTCATCTGACTGCGACTGAAAATTATGAGGTACCATCATAAAACATTCCTCGTGTTGCTATACAACGAAAAATAAATTTAACTGAACACAGCTTACTGCTAGAAATTTCTCTTTCATCTAACAAATCTTTCCTCTTCTAACTTGTCTGTCTAAGAAATTAGAAATAAATTTTTTTATATTTAATTTAAAATTAAGCTGCGAAGGAATTTCTTGCAATACTGTAATGTAATAAGTTCCCTTCATTATCAATGTTTCTTCCTAGTTCATTAGGTTGTCTTCTATATCTGGGGAGATTTCATTTGAATTCCATTGGATGCAACATAAGAAAAAACTATATTTGTCGCAACTTTATGTTCATTGGATTGGATTCAACAAGAAAAAAGAAATGTTTGTAAATGAAAAAGAAAAGAAAATTATCTATAAAGTACGGTTCTGTTCATTGCATTGAATGCAGCTAGGGAAAAAAAATGTCTGTCTTAAAAAATATTTTGCACATCCCATTGCATGCAACTAGAAATAGAATTATTTATCAATTATAATTTTTTGCTGATTGCATTGGATGTAACATGGGAAAAAAACTTTATATTAGTTAATTCATTCCATTGCATGTAAAAAGGAAAAAAATTAGTTATCAATTGCAATTTTCTGTTTTAATTGCATTGGATGCAAGGAGAAAAAACTGCATTATCTGTAACAACTTTTTGTTTAATACATTGGATGCAACATGGGAAAAAAAAACTTAATATTAATAATAACTCTTTTTTTTTTCTCATTGTATTGGATTTAAAAAGGGGGAAAGTTTACTTGTCATTTAAAGTTTTTGATTCATTTTACTGGTTGCAACAAGGGAAAAAAACTTTTCATAAATTACAATTTTCTGTTCAATGAATTGAATGCAACAACAGCAAAAAAAAAAAAAAAATGTCTGTTACAACTTTCAGTTTACTACAAAAGACAACTTCCAATCAATTTCAGCTAACCACTTGCTGTTAGTGGTTCCGGTCTTTAATTAATCCGAACATTTGCTACCTGTTACTCTGTAAAGTCATGTTCGAGCAGACATCCTCTGTGTTAGGAAATCGTGGGGGGTCGAAATAGTACACTTAATGGTAGAATTCAGTTACTGGGAGTCACCATTCTATTACGCATCGACGCATCCCTGTTGCAATTCTCTTTGTCCACTCCGCTTGTCAGCTTATTTCCGTTAAATCTTCTTTTAAAGAATAGTCTGGAGTATTGCTCGAGTTGGAAAGTATAAAGTATTGTCTCAAATCTCACCACCAAGTCGCATGGACCACCGAACATCATAACAAAAAAAAAGTGAATCTCGTTTGGCGATAGTTTACTTGGCGCGACAACCCTGCCAAGTGCACCGTCCACTAGTGAAGCGTAGGCTGACCGATGCATGCAAGGGGACAGAAGGGGGGGAGGCAGACAGTTGTCGCGTGCTTCTTTCGGTTGGTAATTGTGCACTATAATTGCCGCCGGACTCCCCCACATTTTGTTGAAGATAAATTGATCAACAACTGCGCAAAAACTTCGCTCAGTTAATTCAACGGATTAGTTAATTCCGTTGATGTGGACTTCAAGCGAAGGTTACCTAAACCTCCAATTGACATGGATGAATTTGAAATTGTTCCGTTCGAGTAATGGATAATTGTTCCGTTTCCTGTGCCGTGTTTCAGATTAAAAGATGCAACCCTGAAAAGTAGAGTCGAATGAATAAAATAGGTCGATGTCTAAAAAAATTAAATAATATGATCTTACAAAATGATGATGCAAATTTTTACTGTCTAGTTGAGGCACTGACTGAATTAGGAAAACAAATATGTGCACCGATAATTGTTTCATTTCCTGTAGTATGCTTCAGATTAAAAAGTCCAACCCTTGAAAACAGAGTGAATAAAATAGGTCGATGTCTAGGAGAATTATATTATATGATCAAACAAAATGTGATGCCAATTTTTCGTCTGCTTGAAATACTGGAATTAAGAAATAAAAAATTGTAAAGTGATAATTCATTTCGTTTTATGTGTTTTATTTCGGATTAAAAGATCCAGCCCTGAAAAATAGTCAGAATGAATAAAATAGGTTAATGTCTAGGAAAATTAAATAATATGATCACACAAAATAGTGATGTAAATTTCTCCTATTTCCCTAAGCTACCAGGTGAATTAGGGAAATAAATATGTTCATTGATAATTTTCGTTTCATGTACTGTGTTTCAGATTAAAAAATCCAACCCAAAAAATATTGTAAATAGATAAAATATATCGATACTTTGGGTAGTTGTATTATATTATTGTGTAAAATAGAATATTTTTGCTTACTTGAACTACAACAGTTGAAATAAACAGAAGAACTACATAGATTTCACTCTCCAAAAGGTGTTAAAGTCGATTATTTGGATTTTTGATAGGAATTTCTTATAATCTAATCTGTCATGTCTGTTAAAAAAATGTCATTAGAGGTCTTCAAATAGGTTGCATAAAAGATAATATATTGCTTTATGTGTCAATTTAAAGAAAAAATCATTAAAAAATATATACCCCGTTTAAACTCAGCAATGAATGTTGTTTAATTACTTCATAACGATATAGAAAAGGGATGTTCCTAGTATGTTAATAAATATTGAAATGTGTGTGTGTGGATTATAATAGGTTTAATTCGTGGATTATAATACAGATGAAATATTCGCAATGTGCTTTAAAATTGCCTTGATTTTGTTACAATACTCTCATGTATACTTTATTTGTCAATGATATAAATATTTTGTGAATAATCGTCACCGTCTAAATATTTAAATAATTTAATGTAGAAATATTAGTATATAAACATTAAATTATTAAAAAAAGAAAAATATTATGTTTCTCAAGACTAGTATTTATTACAACAAGCAAAAGAAAAAAAAATTAATGAATCGAATATTAATTGATTATCCCAAATACCTTAGTTTTATACTAAAGATAACATTTTTATATAAATTTTTATTATCTTCATATAAATAGTGTTTTGCTGTTGTTTCATAGTTGTTATAATGTCTGTTATTTATAGTAGAGCTACACAAGCACATTATGCAATTTGGAACTGTCATATTCACGACGATGAAATTATATCGATAAATGAAGTGTGTGATTAATTACAAATGACATAAATTCTTTGTTAAAATGTATACTACATCTGCGGAGAAAAATTGTTTTTAATCAAATACATGCATGCTTGAACATTTTCATTGTTATACCTGTATAGCAAATGCATTCCTTAAAGTCTTCTCTATTGCATTCTGCAATATTTCAGTACCATAAACACCTGTAGGCTTATAGCAGATTTTAATCTTTTCCAGCCATAACTTCAGACACGTCATTTTCGGTAAAACATCCCCTCTCCGAGTAAATAACATGATATTGACCATCCTGCATGCGAGCGTCATAACCCTAGGATTAAAAGATATGGGGAGAGTGGGGGATGGAATGAGATAAAATTGTCCACTTCACCCCCTCGTCTCTACATCCCTCTGTAATCATAGCTGTTAACTGCCTGTATGGGAATGACGCTATAAATCATTTTACAAACAACCCGAAAGTTATCGCTGACAGTCGTTTCCGGAGTTCAACCAAGTGTCATCCGAATAATATCAAAAGATCATGGGATCCTGTCAATTTGGGTTGGTATTGAAGGGTAGCATTTAAAAAAAGAAGGAAGGAAGAAATAGCAAAACAAAAGACTGACTTGGGGAAAAAATTCCTCTTTTCTACATGACTGTGAAATTCCTTTTGTGTTAGTAAGCTCTTTTACAATTTGGTGGATACGAAAAGTTATAAATTAAAATAAAATTGGATATCAAGTATTTTTGTGTTTGAAATTTTTATTCTATTCATTAGAATCAATTTAAAACTTTAGAAAACGTTCATATTCCATTGAATTAAATTTTCTATTAGCCTAACATCAATTTTCTTTAGGGCTGAGTAGTTCTGTTACTCCATCGAAAATCGCCGGATTTTTTAATTGAATCCTTTGAATATTTTTTTCACTCTTATAAATTTGTTTCATTAAAAACATTATACATAAATGCTGAAACAGCTTTTTTTTATTTGGGTTTATACATTATATTATTTTCATTTGCAATTAATTCAAAAGATACACTTTAATATACTCAAAAAGTAACTTTTGAAAAAAAACAAAAAAAACGCAATTCTTTGTGATAATATAGACTATCACTGCTGAAAATGATTCTTTTTGATAAAATAGCCATCATTGGTGAAAATGATTCTTTATGATAAAATAGAGCGTCACTGCTGTAAATAATTCTTTGTGAAAAAATAGAGAATCATTACTGAAAATCAATATTAAGTTTTATCTTTCAATCCTAAAAACAGAATAAAAAATATTTACCTTTATATTTATATAAAAGAAATAGTTATGACTTCAACTAAAATTTTTTTTGCTAAAGATTGGTGAAACAATATTTACCTAAGTATATATTCGTTAGTAAAATATATTTTAAAACAATCGATATTCGTTCTGTAAACTGTGCTTCGAACCATGAATATTTTCCTTGTAATGAACTATTATTATTCCATCGTCACGATCAATGAATCTAAATTTTAAAAAATTCACAATGACAAATCTTTAGAGATTCAAGCATGAAAAATTTTCTGTTAGCATACAAAATAGCATAACTCTTTTTCAATGTATATGTTTTAGGAATAATAATAAAAAGAAGATAATAATCAAAGAAGAAGTAAATACATTTCTTGCTCACATTTTTTTAAAATTTTTGATTATAATTTGTAATTAATACTGTCATTAAACCCTATTACTTTCAACATTTTATTATTTTCATCAATTGCCTTTGTGAAATATAATTTACTCTAAATTATCTTTTATACTATGACATTTTATTTCGAGTATAAAATGCAAAAGCATTTTTTTATTCAATAACGTTCAATTTTTTAAATATTTTTAAACCTTAAATATTTAATCTTAGATAAAATTTTTATCTAGAAGACTGCTCTCTAAGCAAACTGTTATACTGATGAAAATATCTGAGATCCAATTTTTACAGATTGACTAACGAATGTTGTAGTTGAAAATCTCATGTGTGTTAGCAGAATGCATAAGAAATAAATGAAATATATGTTATTTTCAATATACCTTAGATATAAATATGTAGTTAGCATTAGGAGTTTTGTTTTCTAGTGATAGAATCTTTTTTCCCACTGCGTTCATGAATATCCAAATCAAAAACTATCTCTAATCTCTGATTGAAACACCTAGACATCTACTTGTAGAAAAGAAAAGAAAATGCAATACTGCAGGCAAATTAAAAATATATGTATTAAAAGAAAAATTAGAAAATTCTCCTTCAGTTTAGTCCCTGAAAAGAATATATGCTGAATTATCAAAACCATAAAGTGATAAAAATTGCAGACCTCAGCTGATAGACCTTTGCTATTCATTCATGCTTAGATTTATTGGCACATTGATAATTCGTTCAATTTAAACATTAAGAAAAACTGTTTCTGGTATTAGCACAGAAGTTGGGATTTCTCATCTGATACTGATGCTTACCAAAAGGGCTGTGTATTTTTTTAATTCACCAGACTTTACAGACAACGATGGATGACTGTATACATTAATGCCTTATTCACTTAGAATTTTTGAAGAGTTAATTAGATTGATCCGTCAATACATTTTTCTTTATGAAAGTTGGAAAAAATATGGGAAAATGATAGAAAAGTAATAATAAGCATTTTAAAAAATTTCTCAGGATCCATAAACTTTTTATCTTTTAAGATTTTTAAATGTTCCATATATATGGGAAACTTTCATTTATGTTATAAATTAATTAAAATACAATGCAAGACAATATTGTTTTCAATGGAACTCTATATTCTTATATAAATCTTAAAGATCAAATAAAAAATATTTAAAATTTCCTTACAAAAACATTTTTATTTAAATTAAAAATGTTATTAGTAAATAATCAATTACTGAATTCCATGGAAAAAGCCAAAATCTAAATGAGGCAATTTTGAATCTCTCCACAACATAGACCTAATAGATAAACTGCATTAAAGGAATGTTTATCGTGAGCCTATGCGACTATTTGGGTTCCCTGACTTCCTAGGAATTCATTTTTATAGTAATTTACCCTCCTTTTTCTTGAGTTCAAACGAAAATTAAGAGAAGACTCACTTGGATCCACAAATTCCAAACATATTCATAATGGAATCCAATCCACTTCTTGAGTCAACAAAAATGAAAAATCCACCTTTAATTAAATCCCAAATGCTCACATCGTCCGCGAAAAATCAGCTTTATTTTTTATGTGTACGACATGAACGAAAACTTCCCAAACCTCCTCATCTTCCCACGGAATGAAATATAAACATATTCATGTAATCAAACCACCGTCATCAGAGCATGTACCTGCTGTAGTAAACACATTTCTCTGTGAAAAGGGTAGGTAGAAATTAACCTCTGCAAAGGCAGCCACCAACCCCCGTGTTCGAATTACCCCAAAGGTACTTTTCTGTGCTACTGCAGCAGAGTTTTTAATGATGCCCATGCCTTGCAAAGTCATCTCGATGCTGCTCCGCTTCCCCTCAACGCTACTCGCCAACCCCTTCGTCTCGAGTGCAATCCGGAGAAAGAGAGAAACCCCGACCACAAAGACCCTCTTCCAAAAGCGTCGACTCGGTCCACTGCACTCGCAATTTCATTAAGGCTGGGTCTCCCCTTTTCGTGTTAAATCGCCCATACTCCTAACTAGAAAATTGTTAAAAAGGAAAAATTTTATTATATATTTATTTTTTTTATTTTCATTATTATTTTATTTTTTTAATTATTATTTTCTTTCTTTTCTCTTCTGGCACTGCTTTCGCTTTTCATTCATTCATTCATTTAATTCTTTATTTTTCCTCGGAATTAAAAATCATGTGATGCGAAATATGCGCAAGACGCCGGAAAAGGGGAAGAAAAACGAAAATTATCCGTCCTGACAATAGGGTCCCCCTTTTAAAATAAAGGGGGCCTATCATCTGGATGGGTGTGCTCGCTGAACGAACGATCTGTTAGTGTCAAATAGTTCGTTTAAGCTCGTCCTTCCCCCCATTCCATTCTATCTCGCTTTTGATTTTAAAAAAAATCTTATTGCGGGCATTGAATTTGAGTTGAGGGAGACATTCATTAAGATGATTTTACTTAATTAAAATTAAGGCAGGAAGATGAATATCGGAATGTAAAGACTATCTACCAGCATTAATTGGAAATTCTTGGAATTTAAAGTTATTAATTAAGTTAATGGTGAGTTGGGCTGATTTGCCGTGAGGTCCCAAACGGGCAATTACTAATGAATATATGTAGTGCAGTTCTGGAGAGGGCTTTCCTTTAGGTTTAGGTTTCCCATTATACTTAGTCCCTGATCTATGAAGATATGGATGAATGCACACAGTTTAAATGTTACAATTTATAATGTTACTTGTAAAAATGTTAGTTTTTAACCGACTCGAATGGGTTTTAATGTTCGGATTTCCAGTCTCTGTTTTGCTTCTTGTTTTTGCTAATGCTTGTGCTTAAACTGGCATTTCTATTTAGGAACGTATTTGATTTTTTTTTTACACATAACATTTAGTTATTTCAAGTGTTTATTTACCGCTTTAGAATTCGCCATGGTTTTGAGAAAGGGAAATCGAGATAACTTTTTTAAAAGTAATTTTTTAAATGTGTCTTCTCTTTTGTTTTTGTAATATTGGTTGGAGATGTTATTGAATGCTTTTTGTGTTCGGATCCATCCTTTTAAGCGCAGAAAAAGTTGTTGAAATAAGTATTAAAACAAAAAAGATGCTCTAACTGATTAGCTTATTACAATAAAACATGAGCATTACAATTTATTTAAAATCTGCTGCGAGGTTTAAAAATAAAGCACAATTAATTAATGTTTATCATTACTGGTAATGGTTGAGTTTAATAGTTAGAGGAAAGCTATGTATCATTACTAGCAATCAAATGACTTTAATTATTAACCTAATAAAACTAAGAATTATAAATATGTTAGAAAATATTTAGTTTATATATGAAAAATTTTATATTTAACCCTGTATACCAATGGAAGGATATCGATTAAAACAGTTAATAGACTGCATCACAGATTCAATAGTGTGCCGTTTCTAAATGAATTTGAATACTTAATAATATCACTATAATTTAATAATACAGCACTCAGTTTTTTATTAACATTCCTCAAATTTGCAATTAAATTAATTATAATTCATTTTCAAACATTAAATTATTAAATTTCATCGGAACATAATTAATTATTTTTTCTATTTCATAAAATGTATATGAACACGTATTATGCCATTAAAACTGATGCGTTGCGCAAAATGTTCTATGTGCCAACTTGAATTGTTTCTGCATAATATTTTTAAAAAATTATTATTTTGAATTATTAATATGTTTTTAAGGAAATGAATAAATATTATTTTAGAAACTGAATCATTTATGTAACAGAAATAAAGTGTGTTAAAATTGAAATATAAACTACAAACAATATGTTATATAAAAAGTAAATTGTACAAAACGCTATAAAATGAACAAATGAATGTTTAATCATGCCAGAGTTTTATATGATTCAAAGTTAAGAAACGAAGTGAAAGACAAATATATGGATATAAATAATTCAGAACTGAAAATTTAATTTTGGGACCTCAGAACTGTTGATCTTACTTCAGTTGTGTACAAAGTCTGTACTTTTTGAATCAAAATATCGCTCACAAAATAATAACTCAAAAACAACTCTGACGATGTGAAAGTATTGATTGATTACACTTCGTTCAAATCGCTTATCGTTAATTTGTTGGTCCAAAGCCTGGATTCACGATCAGAAAATTTTCCACTGTTATTGGTTGCATCGAACAAAATTGTGATTTCAAAAACCAACAAACAATCCAAAAAGGAATCGAATTGTTGTTTCATAAATCATTCTTTTGTTTACAAGCATCAGGAAAATCGATTGATAGCTGTAGTGACTACAAAGTTTTATAAAAAAGAAACAAATCACTACTTGTTTTAGAAGAGGATTTTTGTTCAGAAGAGAAAATAATATAAAGAAAATAACTTTTAATATTCTTTGCTTTAATAACAATTGGCATTATATTAAAACTTTCAAAACTAATTGTATTCAATCTTCAAAATAAATTGCAATAAATACAAACAATTGATCTTTGCATACGTTATTTTTATGTTTAGCCAACTGTTTATTCATTGTATATCCACAAAATGAAAGTTTTACTACAGGAGTTTCATTCACCCCATGTATTGTTTTTAAGAGAGATAGCTTCCTCTGTAAATACAAAGCAATATTTCGTAAATAAAACGTCAAATCTTAAACAGTCAAGTGGTTTCTATCATACATAATTTAATATCTACGTTTTGTTGTATCTGAATGATAGCCTTTAGCTAACAGAAATATTATCTTTCAATTTTATTTGCATTATTGTATGAATTTTTACTTTCTGGCTTATGTAATATGGATAAAGTATAGTACTTGTCAAAAAATTTGAACTTGAAGATTTTGATAATTTTTTTCGTTTTAGACCCCCCTGAGTTTGAAAAACATATTTTTTAGAAAATGTCCTTCTGTCTATCTGTATGTGACAAAGATAACTCAAAAAACTCTTTGAGCTGATTGATAAAAATTGGCATACGGTCTTTACACTAAATTTGTAGATTTCTATCAAAATTTTGAGATAACTCCGTGCAGAGAAAGTCTATCTGTCCGATCGTTTCTGTTTACTAATTCAGTTAAAGGTCAAATATATTCAGTACCTCGAATGTAGCAACAGAGAATATTTATTAATGATAACCAGATAGTAGTTTGTTGTAAAATATTTATTTTTAATGTATTAATGAAACACTTAAAACCAAGATGGTTGTCAAAACTATTTTTGCTTAATAATTATGGAAATTTGACCTGGTATTATTACTTAATTCATGATTTGTTATTAATGAGATTAACTGTTTGATTTAAAAAAACTAGTTGAGATAAACTGTTTTAAAAGGATTTTCGATTTTTAAGAGATTTTGTTTTCGACAAATGTCAGATGTTAAAAACTGAATTTGTATTGTGTTCAGTTCTCTACTTTTCAGCTTTAATATTAATTTTATTTTTCGATTGGTTCTTACTAAGCAAAGAGCTTGAAAATGAAAAACTACAACAGAAAATCAATAGTTTTTTTTGTATATTTATTTTTATTTTAAGTTTTTAAAGAATTTAAAAATGTAAAGTATAATTTATTTTAGTAGAAAACAAGTCTGATTGATGATTTTTCTAATTTTTATATTGCCTGAGATTTCTCAATTGTTTTAACCTATAAAAAATTGTGGGAAATGATAACATTTACGACAAACTAATTTATAGTACTTTTTTTCTTTAAATGTATTATATTGTACATGAATTTTCTGTTTTAACAAGAAATTGTTGGAAGTATTTTGTTTAAAAATCGCAACTCTTGTTAATAGCAATAACAAAAATTAAAAATATGTATACAATAGTCGAGAATTATGAACAGAAAAAGATCTTCACAAGTGATTCCCGTTTTTCTCTCTGTAAGATGAACAAAATTAAGATGATTCTTGAAATGGCTAATGGCACTTATTCAAAAAAAAAATGGATATTCAGTATGCGAGAGTGAATTTAAATAGAAAAAAAATATCATGCGTTTCGGATACAACAAAATTAAAATATATAAATATATTAGCAATAATGTTTTGGTACAATTTAAACAAAACAAAAATTGAAAAAAAGCGAATGGACTTTCTTTTGTGGGGGGTGCAAAAAAAATATCTGAAAATTACAATGATAGGAAAGGGTGAGAGCGGGGCATGGGAGGGGGGGTTTAGAGACAAAGAAAAACAGTTCTTGAGACAATAATTCGCCAGACTCAAAATGGTTCTCTCCACCAGAAGAATAATTAATCGCCTCAAATTTAACTGTGCGCTCTATTTCTCTCTCGGACCATTTCACGCTCAAAGGAGTTTTATAATTTTTCGTTTTGGGTGCGCTCGCCACCCCTTTCTCCCACCCCCTAAAAGATCGTTTTCTTCCTCTCTTTTCTTTTTCTTATTTCTTTTCATTTATATTAGTATTATTATTTTATTTGGACTTTCTTTGTCTCGTTGCTCCTAATTGAGCGCTGCTCGTAATCATGTCAGGAAGAAGGAGAAGTTTTCTAAAGAACATTCTTTTTTTGGCTCGTGGAAGGAGTGACTTTTCATCTTTTACCTCCTCCCTTCTGCAGTTCTTCAGCCCCCTTCTGTGGTTTAAGAGGTTTCGTCGAACTTGATGTCAGGATTGGATATTCTTGGCATTGCGGGATATGGGAATTGATTTTTTTTACTAATGATTATGAAAGTGCAGGACAAAAAAAAATTATTGTGGTTTGGTTGGTAACGTAAATGTATTTTTTTATTTTATTTATTGTAACTTATTTTTATAAATTTTACCTTCAATAGGAATAATGGAAATTATTATTTAAACTCACTAGTTCAGAAGATTATATTCTACTTTTTTTACTATTATAATTTAACTAAGAATTGTTGCATCATCATTTCATAGAACTTTTAACTTTCTTCTCTTTTTTTGGTATACTCATTACAAATATAAGATGTCATTACACTATAATAGGTAACGAATTTTTTTTTCAAAAAGTCTAAGCTATGAAACCTTTCTCCCTACTTATTTTTTTGAATGGCTCTTTCATTTTGATTAAAACAACTTCTGGTGTATAAAACGTATTTCTGCTTTAAAGTTGGTATGAAAGGCTTTGATTTCTCGGAAGTATTTAATTTTTTATTTATATTTCCGCGCTTCTTCGAATTGCATAGCTTAATCAAATTCTAGAAATTGAATGAAACTTCACATATTTGCATATGGTGATTCAACTGCTAATTAAAAAAAATATCATTTGATTTATCGGCAATAATTCAACTTTGAACCTGATTATTCAGTTTTCTTTTAAAATCATTTTTTTCTATGAGATGATGTCTCTGATACTGTTCGTTTCAACATTTTGTTACAAGCACAAGCACACAAGCGACGAACTTCCCTAAGGATTTGTTCACAAAAAGTTCAGCTGTTATTGCACCTTAAATTCGCGAATGATGTTAAGTCATCCCACTGCTAAATCTAAACATCTCTCCTTTCATTTTCCTCTCACCCCTCTCTTTATGAAATAAATATATTCTGCGCCTGCTCAAAAGCAAGGGGGTGTCTGCTTCCAAGAATGAACAATATTCTTGTTTATCAAGTACAATAATAAACATTAGATTATCTTCAGACCAAGTATTTTTATAGATTTTAACTTTAACAATGCTTCGTACCCTTTCATCCAGAACTGTGAAAACTTCTAATCATTAGGAATGAGGAACGTAGTTTTATAAATCAAAACATATAATAAAGTTTACCACTTTACATACTGGATCTTTACATGGTATTCCTGGTTATCTGATTAACTACTTTATGTAATTTGCTGAAGAGTTCAAATGAAGCTTGCTGAATGTATATATATACAGCTTTACGCACATACATAATTATATTTTATGGAATAACGTTATGAATTATGAAGTAATTCATATGCTATGGTGCGATTTTCCAAGATTTGTCATATTGGCCTTAGAGTCGAAATGGAAGCTGGCGATTGTATTTGTTGCTATAATAAATAACAAGGGTCTGGAAACAGTTGCGAAAGAATAACAAGTCGTAAATTTTGTATAAAATAAGTTTTCATACCAGCTTTTAAACTTACTTAGACGGCTTGAAATACAAATAGCATAGGTCCAAATAGAAAATACATTTTCCTTTGCCTCTAATTCAACCATTCATCGCCGTATGACTTATCAAACCAAAAAAAAAATGTTTGCTTCATTTGTGAAGTAAACAAATTCATTGCAGTTATAAACCATATCAAACACATCCTTACAGAAAAGTAATTTCTCAGGTGCCATCAAACGCTAAATACCTTTGATAAGGTGGCAATGAATATTCTACCTACGGAATGCTAATCTACAGGTGGTATTTACACTACACCATACACTTAGGTGAATTTCCCACCACTTGAAAAATCACCAAACGCACTCATTTTCTTGATCTGCAGGTGATCTTAATGTACGACACATAAAATCCGCATGAACCGTTCGTACTGAAGTTTGGCTTGTTCATTAGATTTAATTGTCGTATAAAATTTGTGATTAACTAAATGATGAAAGAGATCTGAGGTTTTAAAATAGAAATCAAAGCAAGTTAGGTCGGAAGTATGTATTAAAGATTATGGAAAGAAAAATTAATAATTTATCGAATAAAGAAGCAACATAATGAATGAAGTTTACAATTAATAAATATTTTGGTTTCAAATTGTTTCAAATTTGTGAGCAAAACTGCATGTGAAAGAAAATATATGAAGTTATATGATACGTATGGTAGCGAGTACAGTAAAGATCAAAATTGTTTTAACGAGTGGTACAGAAGGGACAAATATGAATAAGCAAGTCCAACAAATCTCTACAAAGGCGAGTTGATAAACACCCAGTTTTCTTGCTCCTGTGGCAACTACTAAAATGGAATTAGGAATGAACTTTGAAAGCTATTTCAGTTTCTTTGTTACATTGGATTTCAAAACTCATTTCTTGATTCCAGTCCTTCTACTCATTGAATTCCTCTGAAAGATTCCAACCATTTATCCTTTGTCATTTTTAGAAGGAACCCATTTTTTACTTTTTTCCCATTTTGGGCGACCGAGAACAATCGGTTTCGTATCATCAGATTCGCAACGCCCCGGTGACGTTCCTGATCAAATATTTTAAAGCACTTATATCTCCCGGAATCTCATGGATGTGCATATTTACCGCCCAGAGTAATTAGTTTTCCCACCGGCGGTGATCCAAAGGTTCTTGGTGCGAAATCCCGCCACAATTCGCCTGATCGCGTCAAGATTCCATTAATGGCGGGACATGGAATTCCAAAAATTGCTGGTAACGAGATTTTCTCCGGTTTACACACCCATGCCGTATATTAAGCTTGACTCCCAACCTTGTGAAAATAATGTTACGGATAATACACCGGCGATTCAAATTGTAATAGGAAGGCGGTTGAATTTGCGATATCTGTTAATACTTTTCTCCCTCTTTCCGTGCCAAAAGATGTGACGTTGAGCACGTGCATTTAATTGGTTGCGCGGGAACCCCACGAAGTTGCATTCCGAAACCGATGGAGTTCGAATGTTATTCCACTTCAGTTCATTCTCGATGGCGTTGTTGCCAGAACTTCAACATAGGAAAATTCCTTCTGGGAAAACATTTTTACCCAAACGATATTTTGACTTCTTTTTACCTTTGCTGATAGATTTTGGTTGGAACCACATATTCTGTTTTCATGTCGGACTTATAAGAATTTTAATGACAAACTTTGTCTTCCTGTTTACTAACTTGTGTTTCTCGAATGTCATTGCCTGCGTCTTGTAATAACATTAGATTTAGCAATGAAAAGTTGTTGAATAGCAAAAAATTGTTTACCTCAAATTATTTGTTATTAAACTATTTTGTTTAGAGAATGCGCATCTTATTTGTTTTAAACTGATGCTGCTATGTTCTTAGCCAAATCGATTACGAACTTTAAATCGAGTCTAACATATTTTTAAAATAATTGAAAGTACCCTATAAAGATAGAGAATAGGGTTTTAGAGTCCAGAAAAATTAGTGGAGTTGTTTGTTACATTCCATTTTGTTTGTATAGCAGAATTTTCAAGCTTATTTATATTTTAAAAAGCATGTTGGAAGTTAATTATGGATGCCCTTGCTTACAATTTAAATGGCCTTTATTCGAAAACAATTGAGAGCTGATCAGGATATTAATTATTTTAGGAACAAAACCACTTGAAGTTTTTATTTCTGTCTCATCATTTGTTGATCTGCATTTTTTAAACCCTTTTTTAAATAGTATTTGATACCAAAATGTATATTTTCTTTTATCAATTTCAGCATCAGTGCCATTGAATCCAGGAATTCCTTCCTTGTTTTTTGCAGGAAAGAATCTACAATTCCTTTTGATATACGAAATTAGTATTGACTTATTTTTCGTGTTTACGCTCATTCTGCCTGACATATATGAATATTTAATTCTAATAATTTACTTGATTGTGCTATTGAACTGATTATTGTGACATATTTTTCAATGATGTTTTGATTACAAGGAAATGTTTCTAAGGAATCTTTAATAAAAACTGATACCCGAATAAGATGTAAGTATATAAATATGTTGTTTTTACTTATTCCCCTTGGGTTGAACTGCAATTCAAAGCAAGTAAGAGATCCAGAAAAGTTAGGTGTAGTAGCTTTTGAGGGTAAGGACCTCTGAAGGCAACCGAAGAGAGACTTTAGCTCATATAAAGATGAAACTCTCACATTCGCTTGCACAACCCTTTTTTATTGGTTGGGAAGGGGTCTCTTTCACATACCTCACAGATAGAGCACAGGGTAGAGAACAACCATGTCCGAACCAGACTTCTAGCCCGTTACGCTCAGATAATGGGGAAGACGCGCTGTCCCTTGGCCAGGACGCCAGCAGATCTATAAATTTACTGTAAAGCAATATCAAAACAATAGTAAAAATTTCTTAACGGGTCTTTTATTTTACAAATATTTATTTTAACAAATATCAATGTGTCCATTGCACATCATGCCTTTCTTAGCTTTTTTGTTCATACCCAACTGTATTTGCATTTAACATTTACTGCATATTTTCGAAAAAAGATATCAAAAGTATGTCATTTCTATCATATTATCGATCAGCTTCACACATGCGCGTTTCGTATTCTTCGCATTTTAACCTGCTTTACCTGAAAACTAGACTCATTGGGGAAAACCGGCAATACCAAAAAACTGAACAACAAAAAAGGCCCCAAATCTATTCCATTTAACCGTGGGGGCGTCATTAAAAGCAATGCGCACGTGCAACAAGATTTTTTGGAATGTGCCGCTAAGGTAATTAAGCGTTTGATATCGGGGGTGAGCAACATCGTCCTCCCCCCTCTCTTTTAAGAAAAGACATCCACCTGCTTGCTTCGGCTAGTCATTAGTGACTTAAAGTTGAAGGACACTTTCAATACAGGTCAAACGCTAATGTCGTTTTGTCCTGAGCAAAATTTTTTTATCCTGCTTTATTTTTTAGTATTAGTGTTGTTTAACGATTATTTCTTTTCACTCCCCCTTTTTTCTTTATTCCTTGGGTAAAAAAGGCGATTGGGCCTTCGGAATGCGCCCTGGGAGGTTTACGGCAATTCCGTGACCCACAGGTCCACCCGCTATTGTAGTCCAGATACCTACCAAAGAAATTCAGCCGCATCTTTCACTCCGTTTTACTTATTTATTTCCATTTTTATTTTTTTATGATTATGCTTTCTTTATATTTTCCTACCCTGTAGCAGTTGTTTTGATGTGTACCGCCGCAGAAAGTATGGCTTTTTGACATTTTCATTGGGATTATTTACTATGGGGTAGACCGGAGTTTTTTTAGGGGCTTGAAAGCAAGTTATTTTTATACGTACTTATTAAAGGAAATTATCTGAGATTTTTACTATAAGAATTAAATTTTCTGAAATTTCCTGCTTTTGCCAATTTTTTTGTTTTGAAGCATATCTTTCATGTTCTGTTTCTTAAATTTCTATTCCAAATGCAGCAGGTGATATCATCAATTGGTCATTTATTGAAAAAAAAATGTTAAATGCATAGCTGTTTTATTGAATGAATATGCCCTGCTTAAGAATAAGCACTTTGTGACAGTAATTCAATGGGTGCTAATATCACAAAAAAATCATTGAATTTCACTTTAATAACGGCCATAAATTTAAATTGATCTGTGGAAAGTTGCTGTACATAGACGCTTATGTTATTTTGCTTCCTTTTAAAGAATTGTATTAAATATAAATGCATTATTTCAGTTATAATATAGGATTTTTTAATGAAATTAAAGCTTTCAGATTATCAGATTTTTTTTTTAAATTATTGTTTTTTAAAATGATGCAACATTATTTGCTATAACTTTATTATTTATAATTATTTAGCATCGTTAGGAATGTCAAAAATAGATGGCCTCTTGGATATTGTTAAATTACTTTAAAAATTAAATTATTCATATTTAAAAACAAGAGGGGAAAGTTGGGAATTTCATTAATGAATGCCAAAAAATTACTTTTGAGAAATTAGGAAAGATAATGTCATTTTTACTTTTCATATAAATTTTTTTATAAAATAATTCGTCAGTCCTAATTAAATAAAAATATCACTATTTATATTTTTTTGCTTCGAAAATTTGACTTAAATATTTTGTTTTACAACTGAATTATAGTGTTGTTCACTTTCAGAATACACTTTCACCCAGTTTTTATAGACAGATTTTTACCACCATACTTCTCCTACTCAAAATGTGATGTTTTTTTTTCTATCTAAAATGATATATTGTGTGTAAGTGTAGCTTTTCAACTTTTAGTAAATGTTGCTTAACCCTTTTTAATGAATGAAATTATCGATAATAATTCATTTCTTTTAAGTATACCATCCGTTTTAGCCTCCCAGGACAATCATTTTTCGCCGATTCTACTTATCTAAGGAATGTACTTTTTTCCTAAATTTTTCATCATTCTTTGATCTGGATTTCCATCCAATTAGATGCTTTTTCGTTCAGTTTTTGTCTTAACGGGTATGAGTATCGTATCATTTATTACCATACCATTTTAGTTTAGGGCAAATTTGCTGTTGATTGCTTATATGGTCAGTTCAAGTGGCAAAAAAGCAGTCAAGGATGACACGAAGAATATTTTATATAATATCAGTAAATGTGACAGAGATTATCTACCGTTGTTAATCTCAAAATGTTATAAAAATTTTATAACGGTTTTAACATAAAAGGTATTATTTGTGCAAAAAAGAGAACTGCCTAGTTTTAAAAATAGAAATTGTCCATTTATGCATTGTAATTTCCTGTTTCGGCGTTCTTGTAGTAAATAAAAATTATTATCCTCATAGAATAATATAACATGTTTATCCGCTGTTTTTACGCTTCCCGAACCGGCGAATTATTAGAGTTCGTTTCATTGTTAATTGTGAACATCTCCTTTCATATCAATTTTTCACTTCTTATTTGATTAAATAAACGTAACCTGACGCATGCATAAAAGTGTCGAGGATTTTCGAATCCGAGAATGAACTGTATGCTATAACGCTGGCAAACATAAACGTCAGACCAATTAACGTGACGATGGCATTGTGGGCATTGAAATTGTTTCTAGGTTGTCTTTATTTTCACATTAAACGCATACCATAAAGGCCTAATATTTCATCTTCATTGTGCAACCCAAAATAATTGCCGCTAAGGCATTGGCTCCTAGGCAAGGTATATATACTTCTTGCTGCCTATCTATCAGTATGCGACTACATCAGATTTCTTTTCCAAAAGATTTGTGATCTAAATTTATTTTGGCAAAGTCATCTAAAACATACAAATTTGCTTTAACTTGAGTTTCATTTTTATTTCATCATTGAAAAACATAGGATCTTTTGTTTGAAGTTTCAATTTTGATAGGAACTCTTCAGCTTCTGTCAAATAGATTTTGGTGAAAGTAATTGAAAGAAGTATGGTAAAAATACAGAAGGACATATCCGCATATTAACATTAACATTGCCCAAGGCCATCGGATTTCAAAGCATTGACTTAGATGCTGCTGCTGAGTGCGGCGTAATCCATATTTGCATCAATAGCTGGCCGGCAGCCCCCACGCTGGGCCGAAAGCAATCGCAGGTGCGGATGGGCATTGTTTCGGCGACGTCAACATCACCGCGTCTTCACGCTCGTCATTCTCATCAGGCTTTTTCTTCAGGAAAACGGTCTTCTTCGCTTTCAGGTAGGAGCAGATCGAAACAGGGTCCGAAATACTGATGCATCGGCTGTCCCGAAATCAAAATGTAATTAGATCGTAACAATTGTTCAGGCGCCCGCGGCGGAATTAAGATATATTAGTTTCTTTTTCCAATGTTTGAACACAATCGAAGTACGACGTTTGGCCAGATCCGGTTCAGCTCAATAGCCCCCTGCTATTTTGTTCAATTCCGCGCCGTCTGTCATTTCTTGTCTTTTTGTTCGGGAACCTCCGATTTCTATTATCCACGTTTGTCAGATTTCCTTGCTTTTTCTCATGCTACTACTACGCGCTTTTTTATTATTATTATTTGTTTCTTCTTCTGTTCCTTTCATTACTTCGTTTCTTTTCATGCGAAAGACGCATGCCAATCTCTGACCCGTCCGTTTGAACTTGCCTTTCGCGATTTGAGGAGAACCTTCTGTTGTGTCATTTCGGATGTCTACCAATACATTTTTGCATTTCATGTATTATTTTTTTATTCATCTTCTGTCTACCCGTGACCACTGAGGAGATAAAGAATGAATTTAGTTCTTCTTTTACAAGCGATTTTTTCAAAGTTATTCAGATTGAATTGATAAATGATGTAGGAATGATGAATTCCAGATCCGAATGCACAAAATGTTATGTAAAATCCCAGAATATATATGTACAAGTTTTATATAATATAATCTGGACGGAATATATGTGTGCGTGCGCGTGTGATAATATTTGAAAATCTGATTTAAACTGAATCAATTTCTTAATTCTTAGCTTAATTTAGTCTGTATTTTTATTCTAAAATGTTCTCTTATTTCCTGACCCAACTCCACCTCTTTTATTTAATTAATACTACAAACGCTCTGTAATGAGATCGACAAGTCCCCACTCACCAATAAGAAAATTTCAAGCCAAGAACATTCTTTTAAAAAAATCCCTATAATTCCCTTATCTGGGACACGAGTAGATAAATCGTTATCAAAATCTCTCAGCATATAATCACGGGGATAAATATTCCATTAGTTTTTGCTTTCGCTCTTGTAGCATTCTGTGTTAGTGTGCTTGTTACTCTTCGGCTTGTACATAAATCATGCCTCCCGGAATGTAGTAAAAGCGAACTTTAAAAATTCAAAGTGTTTTCTCTGTCGTCGGCCAAAAGATCATGTATATAAGTAATTGAAGATTTCTATCGATAACCTGCATCATAATTTGCATAAAATTCGTAGAATATTTATTTAAAATGATGAGTTTTAGAACGCCGTTCGGATAAAAGACGAATGAGTTTGTATAAATTCTTTTGTTTATTATATTTTTGTAAGTAATCTGAACATTCGAGGTTTGATCCCGTGTTTCGGTATTAAATATTAATTTGTAGGCATTAAATTAGACTGAAAGGTATCAACCGACATCTATTTCTCTCAAAAAAAACCAAGCAGGTGACTAAAACTCGTTCGTCTCGTTCCCAACATATGTGTCGGAATATTTTTAAATGAATAGACATTCAATATTTAAAAAAAATATAATAATATGATGATGGATTTATTAATAAGTGGTAAATCAGAATTTAAAATTCAAATTCACGAATGGTGTTATAATTTTTTTCTAACCGGTTAAATTGGGCTATGAAAACAATTTTTATTTAGAATTTAACTGTCTTAAATTAAATATGTAATGATGGTTTCGAATGCAATTTGATATTTTTAATTAGTTTTTTCCTCCTTGGTTATGAGAAAAAATGGTTTAAATTCAAAATTACATAAACAATTAAAGGATACTATATTTTATTTTGTATCTAAGAGTATTATTTTAATTTGTGCCATTTTATTAATGAAATTTTCAATTCTAAGCGCACAGATATAGCCCTAAGAAAGGTCGGAGACTAAATCTGCGTGTTTGCTCCAATTGCATTTGTACTAAAGACCAACATTTATGTCAATTTAATTTTATTAATTAAACAAATTCAATAAATCTATATGGCTTACTTTTTATTATTAAACTTTAGACTTATGTAATTCGGATTGCGCATTCTGTTATCTAGAATAATTATGAAATGATTGAAAAATCTTTTGTTGTATCTTATGGCACTTATTTCAGACAAGCCCGCTAACGAGTTTAGCGATTTTAAGCCGAGAGACCGTCTCTTGTTTTTCAGTAGTGCCATCTAAGACCAAGAGTGCATCATGCGTCATATTCGCTTTCACAACCCCTTTTTACAGCGGAGCACCTTCGCTTATCTAACGAATAAAACACATATGAGGGACAAACGTGTCCTAAGTGGGACTCGAACCCTTAATGTCCAGATCACGAGGAAGACGCGCTATACCTATGCCATGACGGAGACATGAAAAATTTAGTTATAGATATCACAGCATATAATCTCAAAAAGATCATAGAGAAATGTTACTCCTATGCCATGACAGAGGCATGAAAAATT
>JAPMOQ010032658.1:852531-898995 GCA_026543055.1 Argiope trifasciata
AGAGGCATGAAAAATTTGTAATTATCAAAGCATATGATCTCAAAAAGATCATAGAGAAATGTTACTCCTATGCCATGACAGAGGCATGAAAAATTTGTAATTATCAAAGCATATGATCTCAAAAAGATCATAGAGAAATGCTATGATACAACTCGTATATATTGATGTATCGATTAATATTATTAAAATGCATGAATAACTAGCGATTTTATTTTGGTTAATAACTAGTGATTTAATTTTCACATCATAAAATTATATAATTCATTGTAAATTCTAAATTTTTCTTCCACCAAATTTTTAATTCATAATCAAATTACAATGTGCAGATTTTAAATTAGTGTATTATGATCTATCGCAAGTGATAAAAAAAAAATCGCATTCCCTCTTTTCCCCTTTGTTTTCAAAATAGTCTTTGGATTAAATATTTCCGCATTTAGTTGTGGCCAGACGTAAAAACACAAATTCAAAAAACTCTGCTCTTTTCCTGTCAGGAAATATTCCAACTCCGTTTGGGAAATGCAAAGAAAAAAAAAAGAAGAAGAAAGATAAAAGAAAGACGGGATAAAAAAAGAGAGAACAGAATAACAAAAATATAAGTGAAAAAAAAAATTCTACGTACAATGTTAAAAATTCGCTAAAGATGCACGCTAATGCCATTAAAAAAACTACCCGAAGAAAAAGAGCGAAAAAAATCAGTGTGTGTTACCCCCTTTGCCACCTCTTCTTTTCGAAGGTAATTGAGAAAGCGTTAAAAAACACTGCTGACATTTTTTCCCCCGAGTACTGTACCCTCCCCGGGCCCACCCCCCACTCAATAACGCAGTCGTCAGACGATAATAACAATAAAAAATAAAAATAAAAAATCCCGTTTTATTCCCGAGTCATCAATAGTGTTCTGAATAATTGAAGGAGAAACAATAAACGAAGTGGGTATTTTTCCCCTACCCCAACTCCACTCCACTTCCTTCTTAAATTTTCCCGCGTTTTTTTATTCCATTCTTTTTTTCCCCTTCTTTTACTTTTTTTCTTTTCTCCTTAATCCCTAGGTGCAGTGAAGTGATTTTTGTTTTAATTTTTTTTTTCTCTTTCAATATCGATCGTCGAATGCCTGTCATAGCTCCCGTTCTTGAACCACCCCCTTACTATTCCACCCCTGCAAGTTTGTGACTTACTGTTCCCTGTGGATTATAGAGAGTTCGGTGTGTGTTTATTGTCCGTTAATGTTCTTTAATGGAGCGTTATGGTACCGTAAAATATATATCATTTCTTGTTCTCGCGTCTTTCATACGCATTTTGCGGTTTTTAGGTTTTCCAAGATAAGTACACGCATAGCTATCGGTATCCATAAAAATATCTGGGAGGGAGGGACATAAATATATTTTATTGTTTTTATTGAATAAAGACATTTTTTCTCTCTCCTTTCTCTCTGCACGATTTCGAACAGTTAATGGATTTTTCAATCTCGGCATTGCAGAGCAGTTTAAAATAAATTATTTAATTATTCGCTGGGTTTAGGAATACGCCTCGCAGGTGTTTTGATGTAGAACTGCCATTATATTATTTTCTCCCAAGTTATTTTCTGCACCAAAAAAAAAACCACCGAAATGAATGTTTATTCATTTCATCATATGTTTCAAGGTGAATTAGTTTTCTTCTGAAGAGCAGTAACACGCGCATTCATTATCTGTGACGCCAGAAAACGTCTAACCACGTGACGTAATAAATCATGCAAATGTGATGAGACAAGTTTCGGAGCTTTGTCTTTGGAAATGGACTTTCATGGCGCAACGACTAAAGCGTGAAACTGCGTTAGTTATAAATAGTTAGAGAGAAATATATTTATTCGATAGACAAAAGAAGATGACTTTGACTTAAATATTTATCATATTATTTTATCGTATTATTTGTGTGAAATATGATTACATCAAAGAAAGCTATGAAAATTTATCTGTGTGTAGTATAGTGTCAAAAATATCGCTTTTAACAGGCCTGACTTTCATTTGAAGAAAATTTACTCTTTTACCCCATGTCGTTCAATTTTTTTCAGTTTTATGTGTTTTTGTGTCTGTTTTCACGCCTGTGAATCGAGAATTGTATTTATGGGAATCAAAAATGCATGTTGAAATTTAATTTTTCATTTTTTCCTTCGTCAGTTTTAGTTTTGAATGTCGTCCGTAAATTTGTAAATCAGTACGTTGCTACATGTATAGAATAAAAAGGGGCTTTCAAAAAAGCATACACTGTGTATCAAGAAATTATTTAATATATTTTTTTAATTAAATGAAATTTCTTGTTTTATCTGAACTATTCTAAAATGAGTAAACTACAGAGTCACTATGATAAGTACGGATTTAATATTGATGGATAATTATATAAAAAAATAAGCTTTTAAAAAAGTGAAACATAAAAAAATAATAAATGTCTTATTTGTTGAATATTACTCTTTTTAAAATTATTTAAACTATTCCATCTTCAAGTTAAATTTTAATTTTAACTTCAACTGCTGGATAGTTGCTGATTCGGACTTTCAACATTTGGAATATAACGCAAGCAGTCTATCAACATTGTTAGTGAACATTATTTAAATTTTGATTAAGGAGAATTATTTATATAAATTTTAAATGCCGGCATCCTAGTATAGGGACAAGGCGTCTAACATGATCTGGGAGTCCTGGTTCGGGTCTGATTGTTCCCATAGCTCTATTTCTGAGATGTGTGAAAAAGTTCCCCTTTAGAAAAGAGGTTGAGCAAACGAGTGTCATCTTCATATGAGCTAGAAATCAGACTTCTGCCCTCTGGTGCTCAGGGGCCTTTACCTTCAGAAGCTACTGCACAAACTCGGCTTAAGTCGCTGACCTCGTCAGTGGACTTGCCAATAATAATTGCCAAAGTAACAATATATATATGTATAACCTTTATATATTATTTTCTTTTTCAATTCCTACAATTAGTTCACACTCTCCCTATATATATTTATTTATATATCTTGTTAAATTTTCAATCGTTCAGAAAATTCTTTTTATTCGCTCACCCAAGTTAAAATATATTTAACTTGTAGTGGATGGCACTTGATATTAATACATTTTTTTTTTCAAATTTTAATTCATTCATTAATTTTAATTGATTTTTAATATTTTAAACAGAGTTTTAGCAGTTTGTAATTAAAATGGAAATCAACAGACAGTAGCTCCATCGGTAAAATGCAAGGATTACAGTATTTTTCACTTCAAGGTGAAGAATGCGAGCTCCATTCTTGCGAAAATGAAAAAATTGTGAAAAATTAATTGATTTTAGTTTTATATGGGGGAAAAATCTCTATATAGATATTTAACACGATATAAATTTAGGAATAAATACCTTTAGTGGCGAAGAGTGTAGATTGCTGGAAAAAATTTTCTTTTGCCACTTAATAGTGATTCTGTCATATGTTTATACATACTTATGTGAATTTTAATTATTTAATAAAAAAGAACTAAAATAAAAAGTTCTTTATTGACTTAAGTAGGAATTGATTTTACATTTAAAAAATATATTACTTGTTTATATTTTGTTTTATTTAATTCACTCGTAACCTGTTTGAAAAAAGAAAAAAAAATCGTGTAACTATTTGCATCCGTTTTATTGTCACGCAATGAAAATGAAGTGAAATGAAATGAAAGCGAGAGCGAAAATGAAGTGAAAACTTCCCCATTTCAATATATTTACTGCAGTTTTTCTTTTGTTTATTACGATAAAACGCACATACAAAAACAAAAACTTCCAATCGATAATTAAATCCCACTTTCCACGAATGTCCCCTTTCCCTACTGCGCAATTACAATCAAATTCGAACAAAACAAAGCAGAAGGAAAAGTGGGCAGGGATCTCCTTTGTCCTCAACCCTTTCGCTGGAGCGGAAGCTGCTACTAGGTATCCTTGATGACTGGCCGATCGCCATTTATCCTGCGCGATGGACCGTGCCGGTCGCAGGATGCTGATCACGAGATGATGATCAGTGTCGAAGGTTATTGGGTTGCCTCTGCTCCCCTCGGCTGACTCACTTTCGATGCTCACCCTGTCAGCATTCAGATTTCCCAGTCGGCAGTATTGATGCTGCTGCTGCCAGTGCTACTTTTTTTTTTTCTTTTTGCTTCTTTCCCTTTCAGCTTTCAATGCCTGCGCTGTTGGCGTGGTGGTGAACCACGTTTTTGTTGTTTTAGTTGAGGCTGTGCCATTGAGAAGGGAGGCTGCACGTGTTTAGGTGGAGAGGGGATTAAATAAAAAAAGAAAATCGTTTGGTTGGTATCGATTGATTGAGACTTGTTGGTGAAGATTCCGCCTACACATTTCTATGACATTAGTTGTTTCAGCTAAAAGTTTAAAATGTCTTGGAATAATTTGAACTGAAGAACGAGGCTGGTAGTTTGTTTTCTTTTTACTTGAATACTGTTATTCTGAGTGTCAACTTCATTTGAAATCTAAATAACAACTATTTTGCATATTGAGAGAACGTGAGAAACTGTGATGGCATTTAAAAAAAAATATTTTGACATTTGGGATATTCTTACAATTTTGAACCTCTTCTTTTCCATTCACAAACATTTCTGCAATATTGGAAAGTTTATTGGTTTTTTTTTTAATTAGTTAGTTTAATTGATTAAAAAAACGAAATTGGTTTCGAAAAGTTATGTAGAAAATAAAATTTTTTGATTTACAGTTTTCTCAAAATTGTTAAAATAAAGGTAATTTCTTTGAATTATATTGGAAATATATTGAATTTTTTTTTTTCAAATCTTGTCTTATTACTCCCATTTTTATATTACTTATTTAATTTTCAATAAATATGATTAATACTTACAAAATATATTATTTACCCTGTGCATCATTTTAAGAAAATTAATATTTTATTTTAATTAGTTCGATATTTTTTACAACCAGCTTATTGATGTTTTCAGCACATGAAAACTAGCTCTATTGTTGCGCATTTTACAAATGGATTAACTGGATTTCACATTATATTTTATATTCTAATAGCTTTAAATCATTCCTAAATTTTTAGTGTTTTACATTATTTTAGAACATTTGATTGAAGTACAATGCTATATCAATATTACAGGTTTGATCGATCAAATAACAAATATTTTGTAATGAACTTTCTGCGATTAATTCGCAACTTGAATTACTGCGAGCTCAATTGTCAATTCTGCATTCTGCTGACATTTGGAATTTACCACAATAACAGAATGTTGATTAAGGACTGTATGAAAATATTTTCTCCCAATCTTCAATTGCATTCTCACCTCCCCAAATTGCATAGTCATATTAGTTTTATTTCATCTGTGAATATATGGCACCCCCCCCTCTTCTGTATTTTATATTTTAATAGTTAAAGACAAATGATATTTAATTTAAATTTACTTACTGTAGCAACGTATTTTATTTTATAGTTCGCTTATAATAAAAGTGTCATTTAGTTCCTATAAGAAATTTGTTAAAATTTTTATTAGAATAAAATGGGTAATTTATAATCGTATTGAAACTGAAATCTGTAGTAGTTGCATTGCTCTATATTACGTTTTGGATAAAAAATGGTAATGCCTGATTATGTACGCATCCCATAGTGCATTACGATTGTAATTATAATGGGATGTGATGCTGTTCTGTTAAAGTGTGCTCTCCTCAATTTTTTATCTTGTCTTTTCGTGTTTGTGTTTGTTTTGTATGAAATATGATGATTAAACTAATGTTCCCGAAAACATAGTCTTGTCCCTGCAAATGCACGGATCATAATGATCTTCATTCCACCACAAATTCGCTTTAATATAGTTTTAGCAACTCCATATATTATTTTTTATGTTGTTGAGTTTTGGGGATATTTTAAATAGACATCATCAAATCAACTAATTATTAACCTGGCTTTATTTTTAGTTTGTTTTATTTCTTTGTTCTTTTGACAACAAAAAAATGGGGGGGGCGCTTTCACTCTTTTTGACTTTTTAAAATTATTTTTATTGATTCTGGATTGAATTCGACAAAGTCTCTCCTTTTTCATTACATTTGACGAATCAGTATCGACAAATGATTTTTCTTTCCCACTTGGTTTGAGCTTTAAGGTTTTATAAAATTAATTATATCCGATGTAAAAAATTGGTATTAATATCGAAAAAAATATCACTAAGTCTCCTGCTGATGTGTCAAAGAAACCCCATATCGATTCACGAATTTATCATTCTCGATTTTTTTTTCTGTCTTTTACGATAATCAAAAAGCACTTCTGCCATGCTTCTAAATTCGTAATTGGCTCTTAAACCATATTCCGTCCTCATACATAAATGCACTAAAGATTTCTTACAAAAGAAAAGAAGGAAAAAAAAAGATAAAAAACATTTAAGCAGATAAAAAAAAAATAGATTGCTCAAACTACAGCTATTAATGACGGTCAACGAAGCATTCACCACTGAAAAGAGTGATAATATTTTGTAATGCTTCACTTCCAACTGAAGCACCAAGATTCTATACCTTATAAGTAGTGAATTCGCTGTCCAAATGCGGATTAATTCTTCTACTTAATATCCGATATTTAAGAAAATAAATGAAAAAAATATATAAACTTTTTTTTTCAACAGCGACTTTTCTCTGCTCCCCCTCCAAACAAAAAAGTTCACTCTCCGCTGGTTTCCTAGCTCATTTGCAGTTAGAGTGATTTTCGTTTTCCTTGGGTGGCTGCTTTTTGAAACAGAGAAGGCTTTTTCATTCCAGTTGTGAAAAAAATAAAAAAGGGAATATAATTTGAGTGGTTTTTCTCTGTGTAATAATTTAATTCGTGGGTAATCCCTTCATTTTTTGTGTGCTATTTTTCTCTGCATCGGAGATTTCTATTTATAAACGCCGCTTTAACGATAATTTGTTGAAATGAAATTGAGCATTGGACGTGAAAATAGTGTGTTCTGTTACACATCACTGCTTGAAGCTGAAGCCGCCATTTTGAAATTTCTTAATAGCATGTTAAATACGCCTTGAGCATCATTGTGGTGGAGATTTGTTCGTTTACTTTTTGACTTTTATGTGTATAATAGCAAATAAAAAATGTGGATGAAGATATATTTTAATTAATGGTCTAGTATTTTAAATATAATTACTATAGTGAATCTAGCAAAGAGACAATTTATGACCACGTGATATAAATCAAATACGTTACCATATTTTAATTATTAAATTGCAACTTTAAACAAATATTTTAATGTCTAACGTTTGGTAATATCTAACTTTCCTATCTCTTCAAGTCTAATTTTCGTAGATTTGACCCTTTACCCTCGGAAAAGTAATTCGATGCATTATTATTCAGTTAACATATATGGAGTTTAGTACTCGAAAAAAGAAATACATAGAGTTTGTTTAAGTTGAGTTTCCTTAAAAAATGAATCCACATCTTTTAACCATTCTGTAGGTATTTTCAACGATTAAAATAAAATAAAAATGTTGGTACTCGAGAGAAAACATTCGAGTGCAAAGGGTTAATTTTCCAACTTTAAGCTGCAGTTATATAGAAATCCCGCTCCTGAACTAAATATTTTTTCAGCTATATGTTTTTTCAGCTATATGTTTTTTCAGCCTTCTGTTTCTTCACACACATATAATATTACATAAAATGATGTGGGACTGTAGAGTCTTAAAGAAAACCATTCTTTTATAAAATGAAATGCCAAAACTCAATTTATTGTAAGCTGGAAGGATTAAAGATGAATCTTAAGTATGGTTTTCATATATTATTTTTCAATTCTGAACAATGATCTCTAGGTGAGAAAAGCATCACCGATTAAAGCATCAAAGGGAAAAAAAATAAAATAAAAAGACGACAGAGAAAAAGACGAAGAGAAGTCACGTATATTTTGAGTGATCAGAAAAAGAAATTCCCAATGAAATTAGAACATAAACTAAAATATTACTTGGATAAGCTATGAAAGATAGTTAAAATTACAGATATTACATTCCCACATGTGTCAGAAACCCATACAATTTTTTATATAAAAAAATAGCGGTAGAAATTGTGGTTTTAAAAAAATAGAATTCAGGTAGATAGAAAATAATCAATTTTTAAATGCTCTATTAAATTGAAAATATTACATACAAACTTATAGCTTCTGATTAATTTACGTTTTAAGTATAATTTACTGGAACTCTCCCTTCACTTTTATTTTTATGTTACGTGGTCTTTGATTTTCTCACAGAAGAAAATGTTACTTCGGCAAATTCCTTTTTCGAATTGTATAAGTTCAAAATATTTTCTCTTTCGCCTTTTCCTGATTTCCGACTTCCTAGTTGGTCTCTTCACTGCGCTTTTCATGGCTTTTGCTAGAAAATGGTGGCAAAAAATAAAAGTTGGATTATATCCTAATAAGTATGTATTATAAAGGACAACAAATAACTGCATGTTTGTTTCTTTAAAGAATACTTTACAATATATACAATTCGATACTGATGTTAACAAGCGAAATTTAAAGCAATAAAATTATTTTACTGTTATCCTGCGAAATATAAAAGTTTCAGGAATTTTTGGATAGTTAATACAATATAGATTGTGCATGTAATCTGAGATTATTTCAGATGCCATTTTAATTTAATTCCAATTTTTTTTACATGAATTTCTTTGTCTGGGAAGATTTTCATTCAATACACTATTTAATATCCACAAAAATTACAAAACAGCGCTTCTAATTACCACATAAATATCCCACGCGAAAACATTAAAAACAAAACATGCCATATTGCCCCATTTCGACTACATACTTCTCCTTTTTCTCTTTTTCAAAGCGACGAATCTGACTCCCGCCATTGACTGCATGAGACGGAACTAATTGAAAGGTTTTGAATGACTCCATAAATCGCAGCAAAAGGTAATTAGTTATTTACTCCAAAATCTTCATAAATGAAGAAAACAGAAAACTTAGAAAGGACAAAAAAAAAGCTTTAAAAAATTCTTTTGCCTGGATTTAAAAGCTGCGTTTTGTCTGGCAGATTTTAAAGAAAAATGCTTTTTGTAATCCCAGTGTTCTGACACCACTTCGTTCATTCCCAAACCCTCAGCTTAGAAGAAAAGGGGGAATTTCTTGGCGTGTCCTTCTCTGGTAAAAGCGCGCCTTTTGTTTCACTCAAGCTGCCCATGACAAAGAAGAGTGGCTCGGAGCTTTGTTTTTACACATCCTTTTATCTGCCTGCCTTCGCTTTCTTTTTTGCTCTCTCTCTCTTTTTGTCGCTGTTGTTATAATTCCTGTACTCAATCCTTGGTGACCTAATTTTTCATTCTTAACTTGCGCATGGGTGTGTATTTTTAAGGGGAGAGGGGGAGATAAACGAATTTGTTCGTTTTGTGTTGTTTTTGTGAGTTGTTTTTCTTTAATTAATTTGCGTTTTTCTTTTTTGCTTGCGCATGTGTATGCAGCTTGTTTCTTTTAGAGTTATAAATTTATGAAACAGAATGATAAAAGTATATTATACTTTGTTATAGGTTTTGTATCTTTCCTAAGTATAATTGTCGTATTCTTGCTTTATAATTTTGTCTGAAATGTTTAGAAAGTTTTGATTTTATTGATCACAAATAGTTGACATATAAATTTACAATTCGAGGAAAAAAATCGGGCACTTTTAAATAATGAAATAGTTATTGAAGACTGCAGGATGCTAATCATGCATATTATTTTAAAAATTTAAATAAAAAGCAATATCGGGGGTCTCCTATTTGGAATTTTCTCTCAGATTTTCCAATTAAAATCATATACGCCACATAAAAATTGTAGACTTTTGTATAAAGCCTCTAATATCTTGCAAATATGATTGAATGATAGTTACGAAAAATAGATCTAGTGGGATCTAGCATTTTTACTGATTTATATCGGTAGAAGTGTATTTTTGACATAATTTGCCTGTAAAATGACTCTAAAATTTGACATGAAATTGCAGTTAATAACTTTAAAAATTTCATTGATTCCAGTCATTGCTTTTGTGAATTATCGTGGTTACAAGCCCGAGAAAGTGCAGATTAATAGTCGATGAACTGTTGGACAGATTTAATTCAAAATTTGATTAAATCTCAGATTCTTACATGTGCACCAAATTTTATCTACCTAGCTCTTAATATTTTCTAATTATCAAGTTCCTCTTACTTTAACAATGACAGACAGATTTCCTGTGGATGGATTTCGTCAAACATTTGATAAGAATTTATAAATTTGGTCATAATTTTATATGCGAAGCTTTAGCCTCTATCTCAACACTTTTGGGGGTTATCGTGTTCACAGACATATGAGCTGATAGGCATGGTGCTAAAAATGTATTTTTCGAGCTGAAAGATAAATTGAAACGTGAATAGAATTTGCTAAAATTTCGATTTTGAATTTTTTGACAATACTTCTTTTATGCTTTATATACGAGAAAGTACTTCCTCTATGCTTTATATACGAGAGAGTACTTCCTCTATGCTTTATATACGAGAAAGTACTTCCTCTATGCTTTATATACGAGAGAGTACTTCCTCTATGCTTTATATACGAGAAATTCCTGTTAATTATAAAGTTTAACAAATTTTTTCTACACTCAGTAAATGACTTTTTTTTGTATAAGATTTGCATGTACAGACTTTTAAATTTAGGAAGATTATTGTACCTAAAAGTTTTTCATGTATCTGTTGATATTTCTCAAACAAATACATTAAAAAGAGATGCTGATGAGAGATTAAAGTGAAAACTAAGAATCCTAAATTGTCAGATATTCTATAAAGGTAGAGACTGAGAATCCTAGAGTGTCAAATATTCTATCTCCTGAAAATGAAATAAAATGGCCAGTTCTATTTAACAGATTTGTAGCGATTCATTATTTATGAGCTTGGCAAGACAGAAACTATTCTGTTCGTGAAGTCTTTTATATTTCAAAAACTTAAAGATCGGTTAAAAATATTAATGCATTATTGAACACGGTAATTGAGTTTTATTGAAGTTTAATAAATCCTTAGGCTCAATATTTTTTTCTCCAAGAGCACGTTAAAATTTTTTGGGAATTAAATGATTGAATCTATAAATTAAATACCGAAACTAATATCTTCAAAAAAAAAGTGCCAATTTTCAATTTTTGAGAAAATCGGGATAATCCTTTTCTTTCAGAGCGAGGGGAAAAAAACTTTCTGATATACTTCTGCAGTGCTAAAACAACAAAAATGAATAAATATCGACGATGGCCAAGTTTAATAACCTGCTAGCTTCCGTGAAACACATAGTAAATGTTCCTTTTAATATCCTTACATTGACAAAGTATCTCTGGAAATCGTTCCTTGGAGTATCACTATAAAAAGAAAAGGAAGGGATGAGAAATGTACTCCAACCCCTCCCCCCCTTTCCCCGATACTACTTACAGGAGTATTTTAAGGATAACCCTTTCTCTTGCCTGGTTGTTCCCCAATCAAATTAAAAGTTTCGACAAAAACCTCCAGACTTAGCAGAAGATAAAGCACTTTCTTAAGCCCGCTAATTATTCTTTTTTGAAAACATTATCGATTAGTGGGAAAAGCAAGTAAAAGTGAAAGAGGGGGGTGATTAAAAAAAAAAAGGAGAGACCCGAGCAGATAGGAAATCGCTCAACTTTTCAACTAAAATCGCGCTTTCGCCGACCGTAATTATGAATCCCGTAGCGTCACTTGTATCATTATTCACCATGGCTACTTGTTAACCTCGCGGCTCCAATTTGTCGAAGCAAAATGGGGGGCCTCAAATCAAAGAGAACCGGGAGGCTAGAAAAAAAATTAATAGCAAAATCAATACTCTGGTAACGACTGGGATCGAAAGGATGGAAGGGGAGGGTTAGAATTTTGTCCCTGTATTGTTGGGAAAAGCAGCTGTTCGCTTGGGACCAGATTCCGGGCTGTTCTCCCGAATATCCCAACGAAGCTTAATCAATTCACTATCTTGTCAATGGAATCCAGCCGTCTAATTGCCCATTTGGTCGGCAGATAGTTTTTTTTCCTTCCTTCTTCCTTTCCTAGTGCGTTTCGTTTTGTTTTTGTTTTGTAGTAGACTGGATTTGCTGGAAGTTTGGAAATGTATAGATACTTTTTTTTCAAGGTTTGAGCGCGAGAGTTCATCAAGAATAATTTATTGAGCAAAAGATTATTTTGAATCGAATCGATAGAAATTCTCAAGGATTTTCTGGCCGGGTTCCTGCATTTGAGTAAGAGGAGATAAATTAATTGTGTTAGTTTTCAATGAATGCTGTTATGTCGAAATGAAATATGTATGTAGTTTTCTATTTTATGTTAGATCCCTCATGTCTTTTGAAAATTTTATTTTATTATCATGCGAGAACATGATGTTGTTTGGATTTGGGATTTTGAAACCTCAAAATGCATGGGCAGAAAATTGGCGATTTATCGTCATTGAGGCGTCAATTTTTAGCTTTTAGGTTTATTAGAAAATGATAAAGAAGGTCGTCACATTTGCCAACTTTTCGAAAACAAAAGGTTACAAATTGGCCCGAATATTCGCCATATACCCGATTCTAATGTCTGGCCCATAAGAAGTAATAAACCGAAGAAGCATAAGAAAGAAAATGGGAATAAACGCAAAATATTGAGAGAAGTATATGCATATATATAATTTTTTTAACTATCATTTAATTTTCTAGCTAGCGAAAAAAAAAGTTTTGGAATCCGAACAATTTTGAGATGAAAAAAGTCATTTTCTAAATATCATGGTAGCATGAATTCATTTAACATAAATAATAGAACATATTATAGATATCATTGTAATCATGATAACCACGTGATTGTTTAAAATCGATTTGAACTAGTTTTTCACCCCCCCAAAAAATTGACCTCGAGAGAAAAAAAAATTTACAACTCGATTTAGCTTGAGATGATCAAAAACCATAGCTTTTCTAAATGTTGCTGATTTCGAAATATGAGTCATGGCTGAACAAACGTTTTTTTTGGGGGGTGGGGACGGAATACATACCACGTGACTTACAAAAATAATGTTCCCAGATGATAACTTGGAATTTCCGATAGCAGATTTTGATTGTTTATATTTGTTTTATATCATAATATCAACATTTCACAACATGAGCGTTAGAAAAGTTAATTTTAGTTCTGGTAACCTTGTGAAAAAAAAATTAGCCGAATGCCACATCTGATAACGCGCAATTCATTCGTTTTACTACAACTGATGTTGTTCAGTTAGGTGGATATTTATTGTGATGCCTTCCTTTTATGGTTATTCCGGTAGAATTGTTACGAAGAGGATTTTTATGGTGTTTTTTTCACTATTGTTCCCTTAACTTTAACAATTCGCTTGTCCTTTAGAAATGCAAATGCAGTTGGCATCGTGCTTGTTTAGATGGATTTGTTATTGTTAAGCAGTGAAAAGATAGAGAAAGTGAAAAAAAATTACTGGTTATATTTCAGATAATTTTTATTTCCATAAATCAAATACAGCAATGTTTTTGAAAAAGTGAGATATAAGTGTAATAAAATTATTCTGAAAAAAAAAAAAAAAGAAATCTGACAATTTTTTCGAAGTTTAAGATCATACACATTAAAAGACATTCTGTGAGCTTAAAATAGTAAATGTATGATTAACGCCTTTACTGCAATTTTTTTTTTCAAATTATGTTTATAATTTATATACTCACAAACAGTTGTGCAATAGTATAATTTTGTTTGGTTTCGAAAAACAAATCATATAAGTATTGTAAAACTGACAATTTTTTAAAGCTTAGGATCATAAACTGTTTAATACATTCTGAAAGCTTATATTTGTTTATCCGGATTAAACACTGAATACATAATTAACCCATTAGCTGCCAACTTTTTTTCAACTTTTGGACAGGATAAGTTAAATATGCGCAAAAAGGTGTGTTAGAGTATAATTATGTTTATCAAAAATTGTCTTTTTTTTCTATCATATTTCTTATTTTATATTTTTGTAAAAGTATATCATTATAGAATGGCCAATAAAATTTAAAAGACTGAGTAAATAAGAAATCGTTACTATAACTTTAAATTATATATTTTTATACGATGTATCATTATAATATAAATACAGAGCCAAAAATGTAATGGCTCAAATATGAAAATTCTATTCCGCTTATTTTACAGAAGAATTTCAATTTTGTTCGCTTATTGTAAAAAAACGAAACACAGGAATAGACACTTCCTGCCATACGTATAATTGACTGATATATAAATAGGATGAAGCTAAACTGTTTTACTCACCAAATATATTTTTTGTACCAACTGGTATACATAAAATTCCAAAATTACCAAATAGGGATCGCGGCAGCTAATGGAATTAAAGTACAAATACCCAAATGCAAGACAAGAATCAAACTTTGAGTTGCTGATGAAACCAGGATTAAAGGGTTTATTTAGGTGACACTTGAGTATTCCTTTATGCATTTTTCATTTCGAATTAAATGAATAATATATATTTGCAAATAAAAATGATTTTTAATTTTGAAATTCAGAATGAGATTGAAACAATCAAATATTTTTCCTTAATTTTCTATCATATTTCTTTTTTTTTTTTCTTTTACTATTTCCAACATTGAATGTTCACTAATAGTGACAACACAACTTTTTGCAGAAGTTGCGTTTGCTATTTAAAGCAACATCACGAATTTTTTTCTCTGTGTTGAAACTGCAGTTTAATTATTCTTTGATGCATCACTACTTATATAATCCCCCTCCCCCCTCCAATTCAACTAACTAAAGCGCAATAAAAATATACAAAATTTAAACCAAACTGGAATTTGTAATGTATAAAGTAATCAATAACAATTAAATTTTTCAATTACATGAATGCTATCTTTATCTATTAAATGAATGTTACCTTTAATTGTGCTGTAATCTTTAATTAAAAATTCGTTAAATATATTAAATAATAATTTTTAGACTTGAAAAAATCTAAACATTTTCCTTTTTTTACATAGGTCAAAGGATTTCTTTTAGATACCATGTTTGATAAATAAACAATAGAAATGCTCCGCTAGTATATTTTAAGTGGTATTTTCTTTTAATCTGGATTTCCAATATATATTTTTAAAAACGGACGAAATTGAAAAGCCATGATATATTTAATATATCCGACGTATTTACAAAGTAACTTTCTTCACGTTTGTCTTTCAGATGCCAGTGATTTCTCCCGTTCTTACAGTTTCGCGTTATTATTCGCGTTTGTAGCTGCTGTGTTTAAGAATACGTAAACAAAATCTCGAGTGCAAATTTTGCCGCTGTGACGAATCTAGATCTAAAATCAGAAATGGCAAAAAATAAAAAAGGAAAGGAAAAAAAAGTCCACAGTTGCAATTCGACGTTTTTCAAGCCTGAATAATCACATTGTGTTTCTGGGTCCAATTTCCTTGAAAACGGATAATATTAAAATTTAACGCAAAGCAGGACGACATGTAACACCATCCAAATCGCAAAAGCGAGAAAAGACACATGTTTCGAAATCCGCAACGCGAAAGTAATTTTGATTTCCCTTCGGAACCGGAAAAGAAAATCTCTCCCAAAAGCCAGTCGAGAAAATCCGTCCATCCCCCTCTTACTACCCCGAAATTCAGCTTCAACAAACATTAATCGTCATTCCTGAAATGTAGAAAAGGCAGCAGGCGATATTCGTCGACTACCCTCACCTTCCACCCCCCTCCAAACATTCCCCCACCCCAAAACATTCGCGACATCTAAGCAAGGGTTAACCCTAAAGGTACGACTTTAACGGACCCACGTAACCGGAACGACTGGAATAATTGTTAGGCAAGAGATTGTTTCAAATCCTCCGCGCCGTTCCATCCCCTCCCCCCCATCTAGATCTTGAGCTTCTCAACCCCGCTTTGCGTCTAAATGAGCGAATATATTACAGCCGGCGTCGTCTTTTTGCTTTCTTGGGGGGCTTTATTGAAAACTTTGAGCCGGAGCTCAATATCGGGTAAAGATTAAAGAAAAAAATGTATTAAAAAAAGAAGAGAAGATGCAGAATAATAATAATAACACTAGAAAAAAAGATGGGGGTGAGCTCCCACACTTACAAAAAATTTGTAAGAGGCAGCAGGGAAGGGGTTGGTAGAAGCATCTGTTGCTCCCTGTTGCCTCTAGAGGTTGAAAATCGGATGGTAGTAATAACTTCCAACCGCCCGAAGTGCACATTCTTCTTGTTTGGTTTGTATCTTCTCCTCCCTCCACCCATTCTTATTTATCCCTTTCCTTTCTCCCTCACCCCTTTGGCTGCGTCATTTCGAACCTCCGTTATTCCATGCTCTCCCCCTCACCCATTCTGTCCTGGCTTCCTTTTGTACGCGCCGGGTCCAAACGAGATTAAAGGCGGAGCCGAGTTGTCACCGACCTGATTGGGAGGTGTAAGCAGGTTAGCGGTGCGGCTGCCAGATGTTTACAGATGTCGTGCTCTTGCCTCTCTCTTTCTCATCTGTTGCATTAAACATTGGAAAGTCTTCCTTTTTTCCCCTTTCCTTTTTTTTTAACACTTTCCTTGTTGCCACCTCAAGATCTATCTCGGTGTCTTAAGATTTTCCCCGCGTGACCACGGGATGAGATTTCTTTTCCTAGTTTTTTTTTCTGAGATAGTGGGGGGGGGGGTTTATTTACGTGTTGCTTGGTGTTAGTCATTTGGAATTTGCAATAAATATTTTTAAGAAATGATTATTAAAATCTGGTTTCCAGCGGACCCTTTTTTTATGTGCGTGTTCATGGGCAAGTTGGGGATAAAATGAAGATTTGTTTTTCGCGAAAGCTTGTTTACGATTTTTTTTTTTTTTTTTTACTTCTATTAAAGTACATTTCTGTTTTAAAATGGATGAACTCGGTATATGTTATTCGGTAATATTTTTAGGTGACATAAAAAATTATTCATGTGCTGCTTAAATATGTCTTGCCATTATTTTATGTTTTTGATATGCATTTGTTTAGATCTTAGTGAACTTAAAAAGAAAGTGTCCGATATCGAGGTCTATTAAAAAATAATTTATTTAAGTTTTATATAAAAATATATTTCTCAGAAATTGTTTTGATAAATTTATATGCATATTACTTGACATGGTTGATCCATTCCAAGTTCCAACAAAACTATGCTTACCGAAAATAACACCTTTACCATAATCAAAACATACGAATATGTTATATTGTATGCTATTTGTGAATCATTCAAGTTTGTTAAAGTATGCTGAATAAAAATTATAACGATAAAATGTCATATTACAGAGACAATATATTGTTATCATCAGTATTAAATACACTATCGATAACAATCAAGTTATACTGAATATTATAAGTAATACTAATTAAAATTATAAAAACTACAGCGTTAAAATGTCATATTGCATGAAAGAATATTGTATTATCTCTAGAATTATAGATTGTATCAAGTTTATTATCAAATAAATCAATATTTTGACTATCTAAATATTTATCTGTTCATGCATATATAAAAGTGATTTCTGGAATGTGCAACGAATAATGAGAATGAATTTTAGTATGTGATCTCTACTTTCAAATTATAGATCTATATAAAATCTAGTTATAAAGCTAGTTATTTTCACATCGAAATTGTAAAACTGTGTCAAATTTTGGATTGTTTCAGCCAGTTGATTTCTATTGTTTTCACACCAAAATTGTAAGATTGTATCAAACTTTGAATCATGAAAACCCGTTTTGCTTTGTTTTGTTTTCTCACAAAAATTGTAAAATCACGTCAAACTCTGGATCATATCAAACAGCTGTTTTCTGATGTTTTCACACTAAAATATGTGAAATTTTGAATAATTAGTAATTAATTTCGAATAGTCAATTGATTTCTGTTGTTTTTACACCAAAATTATAAAATAATGTCAAATTTTGGATTATGTCAGTCAGTTGATTTCTGTTGTTTTCATATCAAAATTATAAAAGTGTGTCACATTTCAGATCATGCCGATCAAAAGGAAAAATCCGAAATGTATACTCAAGTTTTCTATATCAAATAAAGAAATTAAATGCAAAACTAGCCATTCTGTTAAAATATATAAAAAATTTCAGCAAAGAACTCGTCCTTGAAATGTATGTTTTTAGGTTTGTATGTTTCCCACATTCCTATTTTTTATGCTTGTCACGATAACCTTGTCTTGTTAAAAATATAGCATGAGTAAGAAACAAAGTTTGGCATTAGATTTTTTTTTTCAAGTTCTAGGGTATGGCAAAGCCTCTTTTCACATCTCAAAAACTCTCAACTTTTACTCTCATTAATGAGACATTATTAGACTTTGTCTTTATTCGAAAATTCATCAAACACATAATTATCTGCAATTTATTTCACTACATGTCTTGATTCAGTGGTACACGGACTTTTTCACAAGTAAGTTATCTTATCCGTTTCCTTTCCATCAAAATTAATTCCGGAAACACTATTCCCAATGGGCGTAAAATTCTAGATTAATGATGTGTTCCTTTCGATGATTCAATAACTCTTTTTGTTTGGCCCATTGGAACGCATCATTACTTTGGAGCGAACTCACTCTCTCCATCGACGGCGTAATGAATGGAATTTTAAAAGTCGGAAAAAGTGAAACGAATATTTTCGACGAGTTGTGGGTACTTCTGACGAAGTGAAAGGGAGTTCGGGAATTATCGAGTTTATCATTCTTGAAACTCGGATGCAGATCGGAAGCCCGAGTTAATTTCCGGATTTCAACGAGCGCGAACGAAAATTATTTAAAGCGATTACTCATTCAACCCATTCGTCCTGATGATAGCTGGCATGCTGGATTGAATGTATATCATTCTGATGTTTTTTATTGCAGAAATCGAAAGTTCCAAATGTTGATAAATTGAATTTTTTTTTAAATTAATTTTTGAGGAATGTAATTATAAATATAACTTTTATAGATTTTTAGTTTTCTGTATTTTATGATTTTTTTAACCCCGATTAATTATTTTGTAATCGAAGAATAATTTTATGGCAAAACTTTGATATCCGTTCTTGTTGAAAACTGTTAAAATAACATTTAATAGATGTTTGATCATTCAGAACACATATCAATAATTGATGCAGGAGTGATAAAGATACGGGGTGTTTATTGTACCAATGATGATAACCCTTCTGATTTGATTTGCTAAAAAAGAAATTGACGAAACATATAATGCTTCATAACACAGTTGCACATAGTATACAAAGATACACATACTTTTTATATTCTGGTTAAATTCAATAACTATAATATTTTGGATAATAATGCAGATTGATTTTTTGTTTCAAAAAATGTAAATCTGGTTTGATTTCACATGACCAAAATTTCATCCGAATCGTTTGCAAATAGAAAAATAAAGAAAGTAAATTCAAGAAATGTTTCTGAAAATTAAGACCAAAAGGTATTTTTATAATTACATCTCTATGAATGTACACCCTTAACTTTGTTTTGGTTGGCATGTCGTGAAAATTAAATTTTACTGAAACAATTACAAGTTAGTTTTATAGAAGTGACATCAGCTATTTATCAACTGTTATCAAGAATCAGTTTTTACAGTTTGATTGAAAAATTGTTCAAATTCATTGAAACTTTCTCAATTATTCTCAAATAATTTCGAATAAATATTTAGTGTAGGTTGTATGTTCAAATTCATTGAAATTTTCTAAATTATTCTCAAATAATTTCGAATGAATATTTAGTATAGGTTGAGGTTGTATGTTCAAATTCATTGAAACTTTCTCAGTTATTCTCAAATCAATTCGAATGAATATTTAATGTTAGGTTGTATGTATTGATTTGCATTTTTTCCATTTCATACAAGAAACATTAAGAAGCGAAGATATTTAATAGTTTATTTTGAACTACAGAAAACAAACACTAAGTGATTCGAAATGCTTAGATAATACGCGATGCCTGACTAAAGAAATTGACATGTTTGCATCTCGATAAATGTACACCCCCATCTTTGTTTTGGTTGGCATTTCTTGAAAACCGAATTTTACAAAAATAAATACTAGTTTTATAGGAATGGCAACAGATCTTTATCAACTACTATCTTCAACTTTTTCTTTGTAATTTGACTAAAAGTCGTACAGGTCACTCAATTCTTTTCAAATGAATATTTAGTGGCAGGTTGTATGTATTGATTTGCATTTTCCCCTCTTTCAAATTGAAGAAGTACAAATAAACAAACAAAGACATTCTAACAGTTTATCTTGAACTACTGGAAACAAACACTAAGTGATTCGAAAAGCTTAGATAATATACAATGCCAAACAAATTAAGGCAGCTTTGCCAGCTCAGGAAATTCCTAGGAACCGATTGACTTGTCGCATTTAAATCAAACAAATGAGATATTCGAAGCCCATTTATCAAGTCAAGATGGCTCGGAATTCCTTACCACAAGTGGAATATTGCAATCTGGCTGTAAATCTCCTCTCGGCGAACTTGGATCGGAACCGAGTGAACATAAAACAAAGCAGCCAACGGTACACTCTTGTCCCAAATGCGATGGGAGATTGAATAAAGAGCGAACCATTCTTGTAATTAATGACAACATTTGAAGGTGGAATCCTTACTCCTGCTCCCGATAATCTCGCAAATGGAACAATAAATGTAATTACCGACGCCCACAACCCCAAACCAGCCGATCCTCTTTGCCAAACGAAGACGAAGAGATCGAAAATTCGGGAAAAGGGGTGCAGGTAGCAGCGTCTTATTTAACAAACTCCAAATCAAAACAAATGCAGACGGATTGTTTTCTTCCGATGGCTCGGCCTGGAACGGTTCTCTGATTCTATTGTAATTTGTAAAATCAAGCCACGAGTTCATTTTCTAAAGTAACTCCTTGTAACGAAAGATCGTCCGTCTTGGACCGAGGCACGTACCTCGTGTGCCTTGCAGTAATTGTTCCAGCTATTTACACGCGCTTTGCCAAGATTTATGCACGAAAAGTAATGAAAGGATTGAGAGGGGGTGAGCAATATGGAATTGGCCGAGGATGGATAGTTTGGTATTAATATCCGCAAGGGTGCACGAGGTGGGAGGGTATAGTGGTTTTGGAAGAAGTCATTTCTCAACTTTTGGTTTTGCTTTCTTTGGAAGAGGATATGGGAAAGAGCGCCGGATCACGTGATTGGGTAATTTTGAAGGATAACGCACAATTACCGAGAGTGAATTGGAACCTCATAGATTCTCAAAAATGCACGCTCGTTTTGTGTTAAAAATGGATCTGACTAGTATTGAATTAAACATTCATAGGTATGGAATCTCTTAACTTAGATGAGAATGCACTTCTGCCAGGATTAAGTTAGGAAAATTGGTATTTTAGATAATATATTTATTTTTAACAAAATTCAAATTAAGCTTGTTAATCTTTTTATGTATTTATTTTAGTACGAAAAGAATTTGATTTGAGTTTTTTTTTTTCGCCTTATCTGAACCACATTTTTAATTTATGTAAATTTCTAGCCAATTTTATTGTAAAGTTTAAAAAGGAATTGTATCTTATAATAAAAAAGTTTATATCCTTGTTTTATGACAACAAATAAAAATATAACGAAAGAAGTTTTTATATCTATTTCATAAATGAATAAGAATATATAGTTCTAAATAATACTTAAGAATAACAGCAAGCTGCCGGAGTGGTTATAAAAGTGCTATCCCTAGATAATCCTTTGCATAGCAATAGCATAAAATAATCCCGATTGTTAACCTTTAGAGTGAATTTAATATTTTTGCTGAATCTGTCTGTGTTCCTTAGTGAACTGTCTCCCTCCCCCAATTAATTTTTAGCATAAGATCTGAAAATTGAATTATTGCTTTAGACGCTGTTTTCCCAACCGAATGTAATTAAAATTTGTCTCAGAATTACAATTATATTCACAAAATTACAGCCAAATTTGATATATTTGCCACTGAATTTTTGTTTTATTGCATTTATATGCTTCTGAAAGTATTGACTGACAGGTGGAAAACTCCTTGTTAAATCTGGTAGATGTCTACAGTATAGATAATAAATCGATGTACTAAACTTTATGTAACTAGCTCTTTGCATTTTGTAGTTATCGAGTTGACTTCTCAATGAATAGACAAGTATATAGAATTACTATGTATGTATTTCGTTTAAATTCTTGTCGACATTTACAAATTTGGTCGCAATTTTATGTACTAAATTTTAGTAGTCTAGTCAAAGCGTTTTGAGTTGCAGGTAAACTAACAAATCGACAAATATAACGGTGGAAATATACTTTTCTGTCTCATGGTTTTTTGAATCATCAAAATTTCTAATTCTAATTTTTTGACGATTATACTGTTTTCTCTATAATTCCTATACGAGAAAGTGAAGAAACAATAAAAATAATGTAAGTAATTAAAATAATTAAGTCTTGAAAATACATTTAGAGGTATATGTTATTGTGGACTAAAATATCTGATTTGAATTATTATGAGATCTTCCACTGCCATCCTTGAATCTTAAACGCATGGTAGAGTTAGACTGGCACTCTCCCTCTGCAAACAATTGCGATAAAGGATTACAAATGGTTATACTTTATATTATAAAGGATCGATAAGATATTATAACATGATATGGTACCCACAAGTGCTTATGTCTTACTTAAAATTTTTGCATTTTTATTTCTCAGATTCTAGAATAATAATAATAATAAATTTTTTGTAAAATAAACTGGCTTTCAAGAAGTCTCAATGAATATTTTAGCTAGTAAAAGTTTTGTGGTTTTGTTTTTATCATATGTTGATGCATTCATTTGATTCTGATCTTGTATCTGCTACCAGAAGGAAGTTAGAATGAAATTTTTTTCCATTTCAGATCCTGTTCCCGCCCTCGAACACTACCAAGTGCTTCTGCAGCGCACGATGCGAATACAAGATTTGGAAATCGAAAACAGACACCTGAGAGAAACTCTTAATGATTACAGTAGGGAATTAAAAAGCGTTCGCAATCAAGGTACATATCTCTGTGTATTTTTTCCATCCTCCTTTCCTTTCCTTTCTCATTCCACGTCTTTATGATCTCATGTTTACATTTTTCTTGTTATTCTTCCCAAGCTTATACTATTCTTTGTCAACGGATTCCTGAACTCTCCTCGCTTTTGCACATGCGTTAGATTAGGTTTAATTCTACAAAACAAGGGGAAGAGAAAACTTAAGAGGAGATGTTTACATTTAACAATTAAGTAAATAGATGGAGGGGTCGATCGACAGGGAGATAGAGTCGTCGAATGGTGGTCATCTCAGAACACTGAAATGAACATAAGATTAATTTTTTGAACTCAAATATTTAAGAAAAAAAAAAGTAAAAGGAGTTCATTGAATGTTATATGAAATTTCAAGTATCAGAAGGGTAGATCAAGTTAGCCTTCAAGTAGATTGAGTATGTTTCCTTAATTATATTTTACCAATCTGCATTGCTTTTTAGCTGTTGAATACTCAAGCTTAGGATACTTTTTAAAAGAGCTTTGGATACGTTTTAGGATACTTTTTTTAAAAGAATTTTACTAAACGGTAAAGAAACTTGTGTTTATTAAAATAAAATAAAACTTCAAATTTTATTCAAAGAACTTATAGATTAAGCGTGTTCAAAATAGATCCAGACAATTGAATGATTTACGAAATACACTAAATAAAATGTAGAAAAAAAAGTAGCAAAATTTGCTTATTTCGATTTAGTTTATTGATTACAAAAACAAAGTTACAAACAATTGTAATCATTAGCATTGTTTTTATAAGCTGTGCATTTTATGCACCAACATATTGAAATATATCCTTGCTTGAACATAATATCCTAAGAATCAGTTGAGTCGTTATCTATTTATTTGAAGTTTTCTTCCTCTTCAAAGACATTCAGATAACTGGATCTCTACTGATATTGAAAGGAAAAACAATAGTTAAATTCAGATGTGGTGCAATAGAATCATATTCAGCATTGTTAAACCCAGCATAATGATGCATTGCCTACCGTTTTTCGTACTATTGTTTATTATTGGGATGAGGGAATTTACAAATCTACAATGCCGTGACTTAATGAGAGTAAGTGATGCTCAGGTGATGGTACTATTTTTTTTAATCTCCTCATCGTATATGGTATAAGAAAGTAGCATCAGATTGCTTACGTATGGCTTTCATGGTACTTCTTAAAACTTTAGCCTGGTTACTTGTATAAATAGGAAAATAGAAAGCAGGAAAGAGAGATAATGAGAAAATATTCTGAGAGCTTATACAGTTTTAGAAAAGAATTTGATGACTCAGCATTTTTGTTCATTAGGAGAAATAATAAATTATTATGTATAGTCTTCAATTTAAAATTAATTTTTGTAAAAAAAAAATCGCTTTTAATAATTCTCTAGAAAACAAAAGAATTATTATATTCAGTGTAACCTCAACCTGTTTTTAATTTTTATATGCCACTTTTTTTCGCCAACGGTCCCTAGTATAAACCCAAAACATTCTCCAAAATTGCCGGTAATGCGTGGGTACTAAAAGAAAATTTCAATTTTAATTCTAAACTCGAATAAGTATCCTCTCTCATCAACATTTTTCTTCCAAATCGAATTGCAACTCATAATAAATACATATGGAAAGGCCAGTCTACCTTACGTTGCCTCCCCCAATAAGTTCCCACTCATTGAAATCCTGTTGTCCGTTTTTAAGTATAGGTGGTAGATCTCTTTTTGGATTCCAGGCCTTCGCTATTGGCTGGGCATCGTATGCGTCGAGGCTATTATTGGGATATAAAAACTCAACTGGCTATGTAATTACGGCTACAAGTGTATTGAATCTTCAAGCTAATAGTACCTTTGTAAGAGCCTCCATTACGTCCAGCCTTGTGGGTCATAAGTTCTCTAAAAAGCCATCTTTTCATTCTTATTATTTTTTCCAGTGTGTGTGCTTTTCCCTCTTCTAGTATTTAGTCCCTCCCCGCCAGTCTTTTAAAACCACTGACGCGTTTGGTTCGCACTTTGTTGGAATTGTTGACATTGGATGATGGACCGTGAAATACAGTTTAGAGAAACGGGCACTGAAAGAGTGGTGAAAGTGCCCTTCTTTTGAGCGAAAGCTGGTTGACGCCTTATTGTTGAAGGCTTGTGTGTATATATGAACACCTTTTTTTTTCGTGAGCTCTTATTTATTTTCTTTCAGCTCTTTGATTTTGACAGCGTTTTATGTAAGATCATTTTTTCCCACTTTAAATCATAATCATATGAGGAAGATTGAGATGGTTTAAAGAATTTCTATGGATTGAAATGTGTTGTTTCATGGTTCCCACAGTGTTTTGCTTTGTTTTGAGAAGCTAGCACTTTAATATAATTCCTTTCTTCTTAAATAAATAATAATTTGCTTTTTTACTGTTCACCATAGATGAAATTGAATTCACAATAGATGAAAAATGTTAAATGTCAGAATTTAAATTTTATCTTGTTTACGGTTATGAAAAAGAGGGTTTTTTTTCCTCTTGAAGCCAGACAGAATTATGGCATTTCTTACCTTGCACCATTTAAATAAAATGTGTTTTGCAAACCCAACATCGATATAAAAATTAATTTTCATTAGAATTCCATTTAAAATTTATTAACTGTTTTATGTATTTTAACAATGTAATTGATTAAAAATTAGAAACAATTTTAATGTGTAGAAGAAATTTCTTTAAATACTTATATTACTAGAAATTAATTCTAGATTTTCTTCGTTTTTACACAATTATAAAACAAAGTTCTTCTCTGTATAGCTATTACTTTTTAATGCAAAATAGATGGAGATAGATAATGCAAAATAGGCATTAGTATTATCTGCGAACATTTCTAATTCATTAAACTTTTTACTTTTTGGTACACGAATTATGGACAATTCATTGCAGTCTTCAGAAAATTAGAATTCCAGATATTAACCCATCTTTATACCTTAGACCTATCTGAGTTCGAAAAACACGTTTTTAGCATTATGTCTGTCTGTAGAAAAGGTAACTCAAAAACGTTTTAAAACAGGCACTAAATTTGATACATTGTTTTTACACAAATTTTTAGATTCCTATCAAATTTTGAACAAAATCCATTCAAAGGAAGTCTATCTGTCAGATTGTTCGAATATAACTATACACAATAACTAAAAAATTATGAGAGCTAGGCAGATAAAATACGATACACAGATTTAGCATCTATAGTAAGGACACCTATCAATTTTGAACCAAACCCTGCAATGGATTGACTTTCTATCGGTTTGTACTTTCAAAATCGCGTAGAAAGGATGCCTTAGGAACGCAATAATTTAAATATATCAAATTTGACGCGATTTTGCACTGACAGTTGCAATTTCAATCGATTGGAAAGACACGCGTCTAAAGCACAAATTCGAATTCCGGATACTAACAACCTTATGGCATTAATTAATCGTCAAGAATCACGCGTTGAACTCAGTAACATTGTTAAACTCATGCCAAACATCAATATTTCGTAACTATAAGTAAAAACAATGCCATGCAAGCCATTTGCGGCTTAACACAAAGTCCACAATTTTAGAGAAGGTGCAAGGTATAAAATTTTTATTAGAGAATATACGAGAGAGTTTTAAAAAGAACACTTCATGTTAGTTTTAAGCCAAATAGTAGCATTTAGCGACAATTACTACATTGTTAGGCTTAGGAGACTAAATTTCACAAAATGTTTTGGAGAATGCATTATTAATATACAACAATAAAGGATAACTAACTTTCCCCAAATATAAAGTGATAATAATAGAATATATATTTATATTTTAAGTTTAACATAAAATTTTATGGCTGTGTAATAAACTATTAATAAGAACTGAAAAATTGATGCAACTTTACAACGCTTCCATTTTTAACAAATTGTTTCATTTTGTTACTATTTGTGGCACCACCACCTACGAATCGCTCGTGAATGATCCATACAGGTGCCATCACACTTTTATGTGTATATTACAGCACGCTACGCCTCCTTAAATGCAACGTAGCGGATTGGAATTGCACAGCTGATGACTTACGGGCATTCTCTGCCGTTCGAAAACTGCCCAAAACAATTTTAAAGGAATAAGAGAAATGAAAAACCATAAACACAGATTAGAAAAGGATAAAACTATTTCGGAAAAAAAAATCCCAGGTTTTTGGAGGTGGGTGCAGCTAAAAACCCGCTTCAATATAAATTCAAACCCGCACATAATAGCTTTATTTCTGCATCATAATGAGCGCATAAATTGCAGATAACGATTCTATGCGAAAAGGTGATCACGATAAATGAATTTATTACCGTCCTTAAAAAGGATCATTTCTACAATTTTACGTAAAAGAAAAACTTTCTCGTTAACGATCTGGGCAATGCCGGCAATTTGAAAGTTAAAAAAAAGAAAGAGGGGAAATAAGAAATATTTTGTATGGAAAAAAAAATGCCGATGTTATATAATACCCACCTTTTCCACTTAGAAAAAAATGCCTTTTTATTGGAACGACTCACCAGAGTTTTTGCTTCATAGAAACCCATTCCAAAAACTCGGAGCAATCGTTCGCCACCACCACCACCGAAGAACTCAGACCCACCTCCACTCCCTATCGTCTGCGATGTGTTAAAATCGACTTTAAGAGCCCCGGCTTCAATTGGGCGAGACTTTTCGCAAGTTTTCTGCTGTTGCCTTTTCGCTCTTTCCTTGCTTATTGTTGTGAGACAATAAAATTACGACATTCATTCGGCGACGTTATTCGGAGGGGGGCTGCCCATTAAAACGGAGCATCACGCCGAGAAAAGGGGCATTAAAACTTAACACCTAACTTAGTATTAGCATTTTTCACACCCGGGGATGTCCCGTCCCTCTGCCACCCCAGCAGAACGTATACTTTATCGGTGAGAACTGCTTTCATTGCATTAAAATAATTGTCATAAATATGCCTCTCTCAGGCGGCCAGCCGTATATATAAAACTATCCAATCAATAAGGGGGGTGGCAGTATGCGAAAAGGGGGGGACGGAGTGGGAATCCATTACTTCTTACTGAAGTGATTGGTGCGTGGAATTAGAAAAGGGGGTAAGCACCACTTGAGGCTTTTGTGAAAGGGGAGGAGGGGTTCATTCGGAATTGCACAAATATATATATAAATGTATATATGGAAAAGCATATATCGTGCAGATGAAGGAGAGAGTGTAGTCGCATGCAGATGAGGTCCAATACGGCTGAAAGCAGGGGAGGGGGGAGAACTCTTATTTCTCGTTACGATATTTTAATGTTATTCTTCTAATATTTATAGCGGTAATTTCTGCGTAATGAGAGGCAGTTAAAGCCGCCGAAAACCGTCCGTGAGCCCGCATTCACGGCTATCTTAATCATTAGGCCTAATGCCGCATTAAAATCTCACTCTCACTGTTTTCACGTCCCTTCTATCCGAAGGGGGAAGGTTTTCGAGAAGAAATAAAATTCAATCATGAGTTTTCTTGTAAATGGCTCGTAGCCAAGCTGGAGGATTTTCCTTGGATTCGGATCCACTGTTTTCTCTCTCTATTAACTACCTTCGCTGTTTTTCCGTTTTCAGCCGTTTAATCGGCAGTGGAAAGTAGGGGGAGGCAGGTTGAAATCTTAAAATTCTGTTATTGGAGATGGTTTTGGTGGAGGAGGGATGACTCCAAGAAGTTTTGAGGAAGCTTTAAGGCGGATATTAGAGGTAATCGAAAATGGATCGTTTTGAAATTGAAGAGGGAACATTCTGGAATGAATGGTCGTAACGGGCCTGGGTTCCGGCATCAATGACATTTAAAAAATGCCATGAACGAAAATTGAAATTGGCTGATGGAATAACTGATAGAAATGTGAACTTTAGAATCATATGATGGTAATCATTTTGCTTTGGGAAATACAGAATTTTATTGTTGAATTTTCTTTTAAAATGTTTTTGTCCAATAAAATTTTTATCGCTGAATGTGATAAGAGTGGTTTGATATTATAGTTTAATTGCAATATCGTTTTATAGGCAAAAAATACATTTTTGTCTTCTGTAAAAAAGTTTTATTAAAAAGATCTCTGAAAGCATAAAATTTTATTACCAAATATTTCAAGAAGATAAAAATTCATGTAAATATTTTATGTTAAATTTATTAGAAGCGACTTATATGACTAGAAACATAAAAAGATTGATGATTAATGGTATGGGTGCTTGTATTTTTTTAATTAGCACATTTTTATGTCAGAAAGATAAATTTTTCATTAAAGTGGCAAATACCCGTCACTATATTAATTTTTCCTTTCCATGTCTGTTTTTCTGTTATTAATTTTACTCAATTTCTGTCATTCTTGTATATATGTATTCATCAAGCATTTTTATATTTTTTAAAAACAAATAATAAATAATTTGTGATAGTTTTTAAGATATATAAAAAATAATCACACGTAAGTATTAACCCTTTGAGCTCGGAAGAGTAATTCATTGAATAATTTTTCTTTTAATACAAGGACTTGCTTATTGCCCCCCCCCGGAAATCAAAATTAATATATATAATTGTTTTAAGTTGAATTTCACCGAAAAATTTATATTATTTTACATGTAGGTATTTTTAACGCCAAAAATTTAAAAATAAATTAATAAAACATCAAATTGAGGTACCATCGAGAATGGTGAGTGTGAGGCATCAGTCGAGTGCAAAGGGTTAATTTTAAGCATCTTTTAGATTAAAAGGATCATTTTAACTTTTCAATAGGAAATTGCGAAATAATCCACTATATATTGCATTGAAAATTTTTGAACCCCTATTTTAAAAAAAAATATTCGAAATCAAATCAAAATTCTATCGATTACTTAAAACATTGTTTTGAACCATTCAAATGTCTTATCTATAAGTGGGCAAACTTATTCGAAGAAACACTGTTACTAATTCATCACGATTTCATGGATAAGAAAGGTTTTTTTAAGTGTCTCAAATGAATAATGGAACAGTGGAAATACAAAATAATGATAAATGAATGCGACTAGTTTTATTGCAATGATTCGAAAAACATTAGTAAATCGGCACATTGGGATAATCAGCGAGTTTGAATGACTCAATAATCGGTAATCAAAATGTGGGATTGTTCTTATCAACTTTCGCCAGCGCCATCGGTCATAAAGTTTCAGCAAGAGGCAGTAAAAGCTTGATAAAAATTAGTGTAATGACAGCTTTCTTTAAACGCGTTGTTACACAGTCTTTTCTTGACAAACTGGAGGTGAATGAACTGTTACCTCTGGCGCGTGTGTCAGGTTCCTGGAAAGAGCTTTTAAATGGATAAATATGTCTCCGGGAACCATTTAGAACTTCCTGTAATGAGACTTTTATTTAAAGCAAACAGAAACAATTTGTCAAACAATATAAGATGATATTGAGAAGAATGACAGCATCATTCCATGAAGAAAATTTCGAGGGATTGTGTTAGTAAAGAACTATTTTCCGAAATTGCTTAGTAAATCCAACTAAAACGTGTTTCTTGATTTTATATTTATTCAGCAACTCAGGGCGACTATAACATTTTCCAACGGTGACCTCTTCCTAGCGAATACGTCGAAATATATAGACATGGATATTTATACAAAGATTTTTATGGCGTACGAAAAATAATTTTAATTAAAACTAAATGATAAGATTATAAATATATTTGTTAAGGAATAGGAAGAATTTGAAAAACTGGTTCTGGTGAAAGTTTCCACGACCTCAAAACTAATTGTCACAATTTAAGAACCCTCTGCACTTCTATTTAATTAATTATTAATAATAAATGCTATTATTTAATAATTTAATTGCTCTATTGTGTTACTTAAAGAAATAGAATTCAATTTTTTCGATTAATAATTTTATTAGAGATCATTTTACTATTGTTTCATCTTTCTGTTTATTGCACATTTGTTTAATATTTAGCGTAGCAATTATCTGGTATGTTAAAATACTTTTTAAATAAATACTCAAAATTTAAAAACATTATTGCTTTAGAAATACATTCTATGAAATTTAACATGTAAAATCTCTAAAAATATTTGAAAAATTAAAAAAAAATAAGCCTTTTATATGCGATATTTTTATAACATTTTGTGCATATTATTACCGGATGTTTAACTGTTAGGTGCCCTTCTTGTTCCTCTACCCCATACCCTTAATTTCTCCTTACTGAAAAACCTTTGCTATCGTTTAAATAATATTTTTATAATAAATTATTGTTTAAAAAAACAAGCACATATCTCTCAAAACGAGCCACGCCCCAACACATTCAATATAAAAGGGTTGATTACACCATTAGCTTGGATTATCATAGCCAATAAATGCTCAAAATGGATCCAAAATCTCAGAAATTTAGTCGCAATGAAATCACTGGGAAATTACTTAAAATTAATAAAGAAAATGAAACTATTATACACGTAAAATAATATACCATTTTAATATATTATTTATTTATTATTGCAAAATGTTGTTCTTGAGGAAGTTTTCTGAAAGTACGCATAGCATTCGATTCAAACTGTTTTCCGATTCGAGAACGGAACACCAGAAAGGTTGCAAAAGCCAAAAAAATCCTGCGAAAATAAGCAAAAATCGAAAATACAGACGTAAATCTGATTTCCATTCGGATTTAGTTATTTTTCTGGTAGCGATTTCTGGGAAACAGACAGATGGGGTAGGGGATAGGAGCGAGCGAACAACAGGTATCGGTATTCGGAGTAAATATGTAAGCGGTCCATAAATCTTTGCCCATTATTGTCGCGTTTTTATCGGCCAAAAAAGCAAGTGCGAGGTGCCAAAGACAAAGGCAGGAAATCGCCCCCATTTGAATACGATCGGAGAATTCATGAATGCCTAATGCGATGTTCGAAATCGTCTCATTGGATGTTTTTTTGATTGCCACCGCTGAATTGTGGGGATAGAGTTTCTCATTGTTGAGAGCGAATCTTATATAGGCCAGTGGAACTGCAGCCGCAAGACAATAGGGACACCCTGTTGCCCAATTTATGGCCAAATGCCGTATCTCGTGGCTGTTCGAATTTTACGCCTGATAGATTTCGGATTTCTTCGGCTGTCTTGTTATCCGAACGAAAGTGAAAGACGACAAAATGATTCTCGGGATTGGACTGGTGGGAGGGAACCGATCATGGTTTTCTCGGAAGATTATAATCTCAGATTGGCAGCATCGCTTGAGCCATCGTACTTGCTTTTGCATTTGTTCACAAATTGTTTTACAGATAATGTTTTTCTTTCATCATTTCATTTTTTTCTCTGTTCCGTATTGACGTGGGATGTGACCATCCATTAATTCAGAATGAAAAAAAAAGTATAAAATATTTTTGAAATGAAATATAATTTTGTGGTAAAATAAACAAATGAGAGTACCATTTCAAATTTTATTAATCCAGAATTATAAAATCAAAACTAGAAAGTCGGATAGGATACACTTTATCTGAATTGGATAAACATAAATTGATATATTTAAAATCCAATTGTATTGAAAGAAATTTATGTGAATATGCTAACAAATATATTTTAGAGGTGCTTAGAGTTTTTTCCTCTTTTATTTTCTATTCTAAGTATTCACTTTATTTTCTTATTAAAAACATGGCCCATATTCCAAGAAATAAAGATAAAACCAAGCAGTGCCGAGACAGAAAAAACATGTATTTGCATCATACCGGATAAATTTCAACTTTTAATATTCTTTACAAGTTATCTGTTTGCAATGCAGCAAGAGGAGCAAAAACTTCACATTCAACTTCTATATAGTACCTCATTTCTCTAAAACATTGATTTTATATCCGATTGTAAACTTTTTTGGGAAATATAATCAATTTACAAAATCTTATGCATTTTTCATTATCTGCTTCTTTTTTTAAAGCAAAGCCAATGGAAACAATGTTTTCACTATATTTCCTTTAAAACAAAACAAATGATAGCACCATAAGCAATTTCGTGCTCTGTGACCAGAATAAGGAAATTTGCTAGCATCTATTATATACTTCTCTCTTTTCACGTGAATTCGTCAATTTTTATTTTTATACTTGGGATAACAGTATAATATTTAGAAGTAATTTCATTTTAATTGGCATCTGATTACTAAACTTTGCGTGCAGAAGAGTAAACATTAATATTTTTAGAAATACAGTTGACTCACGGTGGGATTATAGCCTTTGTCGCTCCATATCCCAAAATATTTACATTCAAGACTCACGGTTTAAAGATGTTTAGTTTTAATAGATATTCATTCAAGAGATAAAAATGAAGAAAAAAAGGCGTATATATTTGTCTATATATTTGAAACCTATAAATTTATTTTATTAACTTTCACACGTTTTAAAAAATCTATGAAATCCTTTGTATAGATTTATTATAAAAGACTCATTTTTCTTAAAACTTTTTAAAGCACATTATCTTTAACATTTTCTTCTAATTGTATTCAGCCAAGTATTATGTCAATTATTGTTAGTATTTCTCTTTGTGAATTTTTTATAAACTTCTTCATTATCATCTTTATACTTCACTGTAGAGTCCTCGTTACATCTTGTAGCACTTAACAATATATATTTCTTCGTTTTAATGTCCAACATTCATAATATTTTCATCAATTTGGAAAAAATTAGACAATTAGGCTTTTTTTTCTGTCTCCTTAGCCAGATTTGTCTATACTGAGGGAATCACATGATTAGTAATAAAAAAAATCATTTGAAAAAAAATATCAAAATTATGTTAGACAAATGAAATTTTTTTTCAAAGTCAATAAAAGTGAGCAATGAAAAAACTGATTCGAGTTAAATAAAACTAATTAATTTCTTTTCAAACGATATAATATTTAGATAGAAATATTTTCTTATTAAGTCATAAACATTTGAAGTTGACCCAAAATGACATAATTGATGATCATAAAGTCGAAAGAAAAAAAAAACATTGGAAAAAAGAAACTCGAAAATTTCCGGGAAAAAAAAATCGTTATACGGAAATAATGTTTTGTGATTTGTTGGGCAAATAACATGCTAATGTCGTTCAAAACCGTTTCTGTGTGGAAAATTGTGTAAAAACTGAGAAGAAACCTGCGATAGTTTAATTCCAACCTCTTCTACGTCCAGTCTGACTGCCAATGTGCAGGATGCATCGTTTTCCCATTCTTGTTGCTTGATGATAATTTATAAAAGCCGTATTATAGCAAAAGCTTTTACATTACTTTTTAAAATTTTAACAAGCCTGCAACTAAATCTGGGATCTCTATGCACTAGGATGTATTTTTAAACTCACGTATAATATAATAATGCATCTCATTTCTTTTCGGAATAGAGTTGTTCGAGTTATTGCAAATCTGCAACTCCTATTAAGCTTTTTCATCTTTGTATCTCGGTTTCTCTTTGGAGAATGTTTTAGTTATTTCTTCAGAGTTCAAGTTAAACTGCTGCCAAAGTGTATACAAGTGCATTAAAATCTCTTGCATGACAAATTATTTTTACTTTTGAACTTAGTATCCCATGAGATTACTGGAAGTATTTTGAGCTTTGGTGCAATTCCAAAGATGATATTTTCTTTTCTTTTTTATTTTGTCCCTATTTTTTCTTTCTCTTTATTTTCTTTTCTCGCCTCCTTTTCTTTTTCTTCCTCCATTTTAATCTCGTTAGACGCGTTATAATGGTGACTTTTGAGTTTGTTTCAAAGTTACCATAAATTAACACTGTTTATTTTCGGAACTTGTCATTCTCTTTTGTTTTCTCCTGACGGCTGTTGAGTTTAAATGTGTCTGTTAAGTGAAGTAGTTTTGACATAATTATGTGTGAACCGAAGTACCTGTGTTTATTTTAAATCGTGCTATGTGAAGGTTCTTCTTTTTCGAAATTTTGATATTTGTGTAGCGGTGGAAAACAAAGTGATGATGTAATGCGTTTGCATTTTTATTTAGTTCGAAGGGGAGGGGTTCCATTCTCTAAGGCCTCATAAATAATATATGTTGCTGAATGTTTTTACTTCAGTAATAGTTAATTAATTAATAAGAAAATTTTCTTTTATCTGCATTCTTTAAAGAACAAGGCGACTTTGAAAAAAATACGCAATAAATAATAAAGATTGTAAAATATAACATATTGTAAGTATTGCATATTAGTCTGCTAAGTAATTTTAATCATTAAATTGCAATACATATTAAACGTTATATTTATTGTGCAGTAAAATTCCGTAATCAAGTCCTATGACATCATAATTTTATTAAAATTTTATGTTTGAATTATCTATTTCAAGCTGCGCGTTGTCTTTTGTGGAAATATGATTTAATTTTCTGATTCTATGTATGATTAAACAAATAATTAGAAGTATCTTTTTTTTCTTTATTAATCTAAATGATTCTTTTTCCTTAGAAATAACGATAGAAAAAATTAATGTGATTAAATATTTGATGTAACAGTGAAAATTGATTGCAGTAATGATAAGTATTTGTGGAAATTATTTAAATATATTTAAAAAATTTAAATTCAAGAAAATTCTTCATAGCAATAAATTGGTATTACTGAGAGGATTTTTTTTAAATTTAACTTTAAAAACATGTAAGAAACTTTATGGCAATGGTATTAAAAATCGATAAAAAGGATATTGAATTTGTGACAATGACTTATGCAATGATAGACATACATTTCACTTTAATATTAAAATAAATAGTGGTAAAGATTAATAGAAATCATTTAATTAATATTATACAACCGTAAATGCGACTCTTTTTTGTACTTCTCATAATTATACAATTATATAGCGTTACCTGATTTTCAGTTATATATATATAACTATTAAAAGCGTACATAAATTCATGTGGGTTCATTCTGATTTTACTTATGACTGTAGCCGATGTAATATGCTTTGCGTCTACAGTTAAGGATTTGCTATCTTCACTTAAATGTTATTCACTTTTATTCTATCACTTGTATGTAAGAACAGCAAAAAAGAAAAGAAAAAAAAAAAGAAATTTTAAAGAAAAAGTAACTTTATCTTGCTTTTTTTCCTGATATGTGGAATATCACAGCGTTTATTAGATTTTAATTAATAATTCAATCAGTACATAGTCAATAAAATATATTAAATATCTAGATTATGTTTCTATATAAAAATCTATCAACGCATAAAAATAAATGAAATAGATTGAAAAGACGAAGGTTTATTAAAATATTACCTAATGAACCTATTGTATTAAATTCTCTTCTATTTTATCCTTAAAATGCTAACTTCTTTCAACCATTTCCCTTTGGGTTAGAATGAATCTAGGTCTGTTGCCAAATGTCTAGTCTTATATGAGTTTTCATTCAGCTGTTTCAAATCACCAAACTATAAATATAAATACTGTTAAATTTTTCTTTATTAAACTTTCCAGGATAATGATTATCTCTAATTTGTTTTGTCTAAATAAGGTAGAAGTGAGTGTTCTGAAATTCACGAAAGAAAGAAATTAACTGGAATGAAATTGTAGTTTCATATTTCAATCAGTCGTATTAAAATATGAAAGGGGTAAGTCTTCGGTTATGAATTTTTTTAGGATAATAATTTTCCCTGAGATATGAAACGTGTTTTATTTAAAATGGCAAGAGCAGTTAAAATAAAAACTAATCAAACATCTTTCATATTATTCAATTAAAATGCTGAAAAAGAAAATAATTTCTAATTCACCCTCTTCTAGGTGCTGAAAATTTCTAAAAATGTGAGACACCATCTAATACACCCAACAAAGTGAGAAAGATATGAAATGTAGTAAAATGTGTAATCAAATGAAGCAAAATCTGCGTATTATTATTTTAAAATTATTTTATTAGTATTTGAATTCTATTAATTAAATAAAATAATAACACTAAGAAGTATTTTGTTGTTCATAAGACGTATTCCACTTGCAATCTTACATAAAGTTTCAATAAAGATTGGTCTTTAATAGTTGAAACTTAGTGCATGGATTTAATTTGATAGATTTTTTTGAGGGGGAAAGAAGAAGAAAAGGAATAGCTGTTATGTCTAGTGTGAAAGATCTATTGAAGGAATAAAGGCTAAATTCCCATGAAAGTATTATCTCTGTATGATGTAATTTTTTTTTCAAATAGAAAATACAAATCACTCTGGAATTGTGGACTACATTGAAAAATAAAACCACACTTTTTTATACAGATATATGTCGTCAGACAGTGGAGGAGGGAAAAAATGGGCATTAGGCGAACCATTGTTCGACGTTCGATTATCAACAAGTGTTCGCTGCCATAAATTGCAGGCTCCTGATCTGAAAACCGTGCGGTTCGATCTTAAGTTCCCGTTACATCATCATCCTGGATGTAACGTGATGTAATCATTACCCACAAATACTTGGAGAATCTTAATGTCAACGAAAGAAATTGAAAAAAAGAGAAAGGAGGAATCGTTATTCAGCTTCTTTCATTTGGGCAATCGTGAACTGCGGGTTTGGTTGCGGTACATCCCAGTCAATATACCGTCACTAGCTAATGACATTTAATGATGGCGCCTATGTCATCAGCAGAAACGACGCCAGCCAAGAAAGAAAGCAAGAGATCCGAGCATTGTGTCGTCCTTGCTTTGCCTGTAAGCAGAACGCCTCGTTCATCTTGCCTTGCCTTGATAGGGCTTTTGCAACGCCAAAGATGCCTCGACTGTTATTTAGTAATCGACCGTATCGGAGGTCTTATGGGGTGGGCTGGAAAAATATAATCGCCATCGTGTAAGAGCTATTTTTGAGGCATTGTTGATGAAATGAAAGTGACCAGAGGTTTGGCATTCATCCTCACTAAAACTGGCGTCGAACACGACTTGGCATGGGATTTAAAAGGTCGTGCGTCTTAGAAATAACGTTGAAAACACGGATATCGACAAACTGGGAACACTGAAATGGTGCCCTTTACGTGATGTGGTTGATTTTTTTCTCTCCCTTTGCATCTTGAAAAGTGTCAATAGTATAATGACATGTTTATGAAAGCAGATAAACTATTCAAAATTTTCAAACGTTTTTGTAGTTTTTAATTGGTTGTAATTCTTTTGAGGAAGTGTACAGTCATTGTCAAAATAATTGTACTTGATTTTGAAAATATTTATTTATAAATATGTGTGTAGGGTAACTGTAACTTAGTTTACTACTTTTTATATATCTATTTTTCTCGAGTACAGTTCACAATTTTTCTTTTATTTGCAATTTTTCAAATACTCAAATAAATACTTTATTATACTTTTTAAAAATAATAATAAATATTTGAAAAACATTACTCTATTATTTATCACGATGTAATTATCGTCTTTTATTCAAATGTTATTAAGAACGCTTAAATATTTTTGACAGATGGTTATCAATGCATTTAATGTGTTGTTGTAAGCTATAGGCATCATATTAATTTGTTAATGGTTTTAGGCTGATAAATTTCGGGACTCTAAAAATGTTTGAAATGCTTTTTAGGAAATATTAAATTTTGGATGATCGAATTTGGTATAGGTAGTAAATAATCAATTAGAAACTTTTTCGAAATTTAAATTAAATTTTCTACAAAAAATTCCTCAAAATATTATTTTCAACAACTTTCAAGTATATTATTGCATTACCGTATAAATTTTATTTCTGTAAAATTTTCTCTGATTAAAAAAATGAATACATTTTATAACTTTGTTTTGTTTCTATATTTACATTTATTTGATCTCACATTAAGAGGATTTAAATATATATTACCTCCATATTTTGAAGATGGTGATTATGGCATTCAATTTTTGTTTAGAATGATGATTTATTTTGTGAACTAGAATTTTTTAATTAATTTTGCTTAAAATTGTTATGCCTGTTTTTTTAAAAAATGACAATTTAGATTCAACGTGCACAGAAAATACTTTGAAAAGAAACTAGTTGTTTTTTATGTGCACAGCTATACTAATATAAAATATTTCAATACTATAAAAACAATGTAAATGTATAAAATAAGCTCCTGTAATATTTCTCTTAAATAGTTCATAATGTATGGCCCAAAAATATTTCATTGTCATTCACTTCATAATATACGTGAAAATTAATTGACCTTGTCAAATATTGAAAAAAAATCCGGAAGTTGTCGATGAAATTATCTGTTTCAGAATTATCTATAAGAATTAGACTAATCCCATGACAAGGAAAAAAGAAAAAATTTGAAAATAAGCGCTTTATTTCATTCGAAACTAGCATGTTCTATTATTAGACTTGTCAAATCAAAACTGTCTGATTATTAACTTCACTTTTCGTCAAATTTATGTAGCTCTTTATTTTTATATATCTGATTTTAGAACTTGATTCATTCGCTTTTATTACTTAGGTCATTTATTGCTCTATACTTTTCAGCTTGCATGCGTTATGGCATCACATTGGAAGAAAATAGATACTTCCAAAGAGGAAAAAAAGTTGTAACTAAAGGAGAAAAAACAAATGTATTCCAAAAAATCTATAGAATTAAACGTGATCCAAAAGCTATAGTGCATATTTTATAGGTGGTAAATATTATTTTTCCTTTAACACCCGAAGCCTACGCATGCTCTTTTGCATACATAAAACCTACGCATGACCAACCAAAAAATTCTATAACCTTCGTTTCCTTCCCTGTAACTCGAAAAGAAGCGATTTAAAAGCAGTAAAAATTGCCTTTGTTATTTAATTTCTTCGACTGTTACTTATATTCATTACGATTCGATGCCAAAGTTGCAAAGCGGGCGACCCATTACCAAACTGTGGCCGCAACAGGATCTTCCAGACACCAATGCTCATTAGTTTCCGATTTCTCCCTGCCTTTCGTGTTATAAGCACTCTTTTCTTCTGCATAGAAAAAAAGAGGAAAAAATAGGGGGTCTCTGTTTTCTAAAACGTCGTTTCTCTTCTTTTTCTGGTCCTTTTATAGGGACCTTCTATCACGAATTTCGCGTAAAGTATCGCTTCACCTGGTGGCAAGAAAAAACAGTCTTTTTGGAAGTCCAGTCGCCTTTTCATTTCTTTCTGTAAGCGATTATTAACAATTATTTGCAACACAGGTGTAAAAGAGAGTTGAATTCCGGATCTTGCCCAAATTTATGATTTAAGCATGGAGGGAAAGGGGGCCGTTATGAAACAAATTGGATGTAGGTTTAGAGACCTAAAAGAGATATTTTGTGATAATAGATATGACTCGGCGAATACTTTTCAGAGAATAATGGATTTCTTACCGAATTCAGTCTTGATTCAATAAACTGTCACCTTACCTTGGGTTATTTAATTTTGTATTACCAAAACGATAAAACTCAAATGAATGTAACGAAGTTTTACAGTCTTACTTTAAACCACAAAGAGTTGAGAAAAGGTGACGAAATTAAATGAAATCTAATTATATCTATTGATTCATTACGATATCCAAATAAAATATGTGTCCCAAATTATAATTTAAAATTTAACTGTGTCACGACTGTTTAAAATAATGTCATTAAAAATCTTGTGATTCTTTCAAAAAATAAATATATGTAACAGTGATCAAAAATTAATTGAAGAAATTATTCTTCATTTTATTCAATGTATATCAATATTTCATTTTTTCCAAGAAAATTGTTCTGTGTGGGTATTGAAGTTATCAAGAGATATAAAAAGATATCTAGAATATATTTTATTATTGAGATATTTGAATACTTCAGTAATTGCAAAATAAATACATTTACTTTGAGTCCGAGTTAATAATATGTTAACAGATATTTAATTTACAATTTCTGATGGACTCTTCTCTTTCTAACTATGAGGGTGATTTGAAATTTTATTTGGAATAACTTTTAGCATAAATTAATTATAAAAAAAGAATTAAATTATTTTTTAATAGTAAAATGAAGTTTTTCATAACATTTATTCAGAATATACTTTCTGCTTATAGATAAATTATTCGGTTGACTGACCTTTTAAAACTGATAAGAGAATGTAATTCTGACATCATCACCTTATTTAGAGATAAATGTTTTTAAAAAAAAAGAATTTTCAATTGGTTAAGTAAATGTAAGTGCAATAGAAAAAGTATGCCATATTCATTATTTCTTTTATAAGCGTTTAATTCCTCCTTAAGAAATTGACAAACTTTTATTTATTTTAAATGCAATATAAATTATTTGCACTGATTGAAGCTTAGTTTTTTTAATGTGCAAAGCTGCCGAATTTTCTTTGTGGATTGCTACATTTTAAATATCAGGATATTCAAAATTTTATCAAATTTTTAATTGAAAATTTATGGGTTTTTCTTCTTTTTCTGCAATTACAAAACATTTTTAGGTTTAAAAATTATTTTACTCCTCTTTTACGTTCGAAAAATAAGCTTTTCAAGGATGCCAATTATTTCTCTAATTTTAACATTAATATTTAAAAAAATATTTTTGGATGTATTTTGCCGCAATAATTTTCATTATTTTAATTATTGCGCTTATACTCTCGCGCGTTATGATGATATTAAATATTATTTTATATGCATGTTGCGACTGCTGTAATAACTTCAACTCTTTTACTATTTTACCTATTTTATTATCTAAATATTTTAATATCTAGATCGTGCACTTCATGGATGTGCTATTTATATTAATTAAGAATCCATAAAATATTCGATGTATTTGTGAATTGTATGTAATTTTTTTATATCGAATTATAATGTTTTTGAATAATTTAATTTCTTCTTATAAGTTTAAGGAGTGATAATTCGGCTCCAATGACATTTTTGCAAAACGATTAAAATATATTCATTAATCTTTATTTCATTTTGCAAATTTTCATAATAAAGTAGAGATAGAAAAATCAAGTTTGAAGCATTATTATGTTGAGATATTTTGCATAAAAGATTAAAATCTCCTTTATCTTATTTTTTTTTACATAATTTATTCCACTGAATTATAAAGTCGATGTGGACAAAAAAATGAAAGCATACATTCAGCATCTGGACTAAATTGTCACATTTATATACATCGCAAACATTTTCAAAACCACGATCCCATCGGAAACAATAGATGACGTATGCCACAAACGGTTCGCACAACTTTATTTAGTAGAGTGCAATCCAAGTGAGATTTGCGAGCGAATTGTTTTCAGTCCGAGGCCTCTCGCACTACCACCGAGTCCTTTCTCACTATAATTTGCAATCTGAATTTCAGTTTGGTTCGATACCATTCCTCACTTTTCTTTTGATAAGATTCACGGAAGAGATTAATACTTATTCCTCACGACGTACTGACCTCGCGCATTTAGGAGGATTTAGGCCCCTAATGGGCTTGCTCCGAATATTAATTAGGAACTTTTTCGTGTTTGTTGGAAGAACGAGGTTTGTATGGTAAAATCTTCTAAGATGTGAGCTAGTTTTTTATTTCTTTTGCACTGTCTCTCTCTCTCTCTTTTTTAAATTATTATTTCAGTTTCGTGAGCACCTGCTAATGCGATAATAAGTTTTGGAGAAGCTGCTTCAAAAACGTGCCACTTCGCCAATCGGACGTGGGTTGACACTCTGTAAATGTTTCGAAATGTCTTTGACACAAACAACATTAACCTCGAATTAAAAGGGAAAAAGACCCAAGTAGGGAAAATTATGTCAAAATTTGTATGATTTTAGTCGAAATTTGATGTTATGTATTATATTTCACCTATCATACCTGCGGGATAAACAGGTGTCACCGTGATACCTGTTGATGGTTTAACATTGTTTTCATTTCTTGAAAAGTTTTGTTATTCCTGCAGATGAAAACGAGTTCAAAGAAAATATAGAAAAGTTTTTCATTTCTTGTCATTATCTTTTGTGATCAGAAAACTGCAAATGAATGCGGTGATATAGATGACTTCTGGGTTCAGATAACAGTATTTATGCCTTATAGCGAAAGAAAAAGATTGTTTTTTAATAACCCACCCAAGATTCTAGTGTACGTGTTATTTTGTTGAAAATGTCAACAACAAAAATAATCGCTTTTACTTACTGTTGAATCTAAATTGATAATATAAGCACGGTTGTGTTAAATGTCATCAATTTCTTTGTTAGTACCATCTTTTTCGTCTGATATTGCCACCGTTGTTTAAAATTTTAGGAAAAAAAATCTATCTATATTCCTGGAGTGTTATTGGACTTAGTAAAACAGGCAAAAATATTTATCAAACTAAGTATTTTGAAACAGTGTTTATGAATTTGCAAGATTGGCAGGTTGAATAATTTATTGTTCATATCATTTTGCTTGGTTCCAAAAAATTTTTCAAGAGTTTTTATTCAATAAATTATTATTATTATTATTTTGAAAATTTATAAAGATAGTTTAAAAAGTATACATTTTTAATATGACTTGTTTCTTAAAAAAATTTAATATAATTTGGGATCCATTTTCACTCCTTTCCTTTTATACTAAATTTCTAAATGTTGGGGAATTAGAGGACTAAAGTTGCCCATCTTATCGTTGCACACTTGCATATATTGGAGGACTAAAAAAATAATAAACACTATTTGATATATTCCGAACTTAATTAACAATTAATTGATGAATAAAATTAAAAATTTATTCTATATTAGTAATGAAGGGATTCTATAATATTCATGTTAATGAATTATAAAGGGAAATATATTTTAAGGAAAACTGTACTCTTTGTCGTACAAATACAAAAATATATTTTTGATTTGAAACTCTATTTCCGAATACTGGAATGAAATCATTTCTAGTATCCTTATCCTAATAAGAAGAGAGGAGAGTTATAAATTTTTCTCACGCTTACATGAAATACCGTTAAATATTAAAAACGCTATGGCATTATTAGCATTCGGAATTATCATAAGAACAGAATTTCTTCGCATGGAATGATAAAGAATGGATTTCTTAATAAAAGAAATAAATATTGAAAAATAAAAAAATGGTGTTAATAGAGGTAAAAAATGATTTCTTGGATCTCTTATTTCCCGTTCTTTTCCATTTACAATTCTCGATTTCGACATTCGTTTTTATTTAAAACGCGTATACTAACGAGCCATTGTTCCTCTCTTGGATTCACTTCCTTCTGTGAGAAAAAAATAATAGAAAAAAAAAGATAACTCTACCCTATATGCCTAACCCTTGTAGCCAAATTAAATACGCATTGGTGAAAAATCTACGAGCAACGACTTGTGAGGGGTCCGTCCTCCTGTTCTTTTTTCGGGCCAGGCGCGACGGAATCGTGATTACCGATTGTTAATCTCGAGTTATCAAGGTCGAAAGCGAGTCCGCATCTCAATGCCATTTGGTTAGAGATTGCTTCATTAGGGGGTGCTTTTTTAATTTAGTTCCGAGCAGTAAATAGGGGTTATATCGGTCATTACGCCGAAATGGGATTTTGGCAGAGCCCTTTTGGCGCAAAAAAGAAAAGAGCGCCTTCCCTTTCAATTTTTTCCGATCCACTTTTTTTCTCTCTCCTTAATGGTAAATAAAGGCGCCCTGATTCCGATTACAAAGACATGAATATGCGACCCTATCAGGAAGCGATGGACAGGGATATTTATTAGACGGCGCGAATGAGAGAATACACTGTGCTCGCGGGTGGCCCTCGCATGCTAATGCTCCTCTTTTGTCGGTGCCTTCTGAAAAACAGAATTTCTTCAGATTAAACTCGGGACTCCGATCTCCGAAGGTTAGATTACTAATGGCATTGTTAAGCAGCTAAAAGTCGTTAGACCAATTAGTAAAAGTTTTTTCTCTGACAAAACATGATCCGGACCCTTTTAGTAATGTCCTGATAGCCGTGTAAGTGCACGATATAACGGTAACCGCGAGATAGCGTTCGTCTGGGAGAAGAATTTTAAGTAAATATTTTTTAAAAAATGTTTTTAATATAAATAAAGAATATCAAAAAAATATAGAGAGATAAAAAATATCAAAATTTATATATATGTATAAATAACGAATATTTTTTATATATATTTAGCTTAGCAGCTAAACGTCGTTAGACCAATTAATAAAAGTTTTTTGACTGATAAAACATGATCCAGACCCTTTTAGAATGTCCTGATAGCCGTGTAAGTGCACGATATAACGGTAACCGTGAGATAATGCTCATATGGAAGAAGAGTTTTAAACAAATATTTTTAATAGGGGTTTTTTTTCAATCTAAGATTATTTTTAATGTGCTCTTTATAATTAAATGACGGGAAGTTTAATGTTTTTCTTATAAATTGAAAAATTGTTTTATTCAAATCTGGCGTCATGAAACAGAACATGATTTGTCCAAAAAATTTAATTAATAAAAATTGGATTTAAAAATTATTATAATCAAATAAAGATTTCATTTAATAATAGCGTTATATTTTTATTTCATTACTTTAAAAATAATACATCATTTAAAACTTTTCTAATAATTTTAATAAATAAATTATAGATAGCACTTAGAACACAGCAATGGTACTGTAAAATTTAAATGTAATTTTTTATGAGATACTTTGTACAGAAATAAAAATATTTTTTGAACAGTCTCACAAAATTATTCGTTTACGATAACTAAGGATCGATAATATGAATGCATTTAATTAATAAAAATAATTTAGAAGTAATTTTTTTAAAATTCGAGCTATTTCAATTATTCAATTACTGAATTATTGATTTCAAATTAAATATTTTAATATATTAATAATAAATTACAAAAAAGGAAATAAGAAATTCAAAGGATCAGATCAAAAATATGTCACAATATTTCATTGTAAAAAATCTTTAATATGCTTTGTTGGATGGTTCAAGTATGCCGAAATACTTTTTTGTGTTAATTAACAAAATATAAAAAAATCTTGAAGCTTTCTCACATTTTCACCCTTAAAGATCATATTCCCCATTCCTCGTATAAATCTAGTTGGTAAGACCTTAGTTATGGTCTTAAATGCCTTGAATGGCATTAGTAAGAAAAAATTATTAATTATGGATTTTTGGTTTGAATCTTGCATTTTCAATAAATCTGTCTTGGAATCTTTGGCTTTTCGTTGTGGGACGGAGGAGGATGAATCCCTTACGGTTAAATAACAATTACTCAAAAATTAAGTGTGTATTCTTGAAGTTCTTTTTCCGCCCGATTGGAATCAAAATATTTACATATATCTACTTTTGTAGGCACATACCAAATTTCCTTTATTTAGATTTTTACATTTTTATGTTATCATGTTTACACACATGCAAAATTATAATTCTGTTAATACAAATAGTTTTGTAGATTCGAAACAACAAAATTTATTGTCTTAGTTATATTAACGTCCCGTTGTAAAGCAACACTTGAGCTATTGTGGGATTGACTTTGTAATTTTGAATCACGGTCAGATGACGAGAAAGACGCATGAGCTGGCACCTCCACTCACACCAGCACACACAGAGAGAGGACGTTTGGCCTAACAAATTTAACTTGCAAGTGGCCCTCTTACACGATGGTTCTTCGGTGGAAAGTAGTCTCGAACCTCAAACCCTCCGGTTCCGAAGCCGATATCTTACCACCTAGCTCCCGTGGCCCTCGAAACATGAAAGTTCGAGAAAACATCAAATTCGAGTTATTTGACGAA
>JAPMOQ010032658.1:899095-915479 GCA_026543055.1 Argiope trifasciata
ATGGTGAGACTTTGGTTCCTAAAAATTGAAAATGAGCTTTTTAATTAAACTATAGATAAAATTGAAAATGGTCAATGAAATATTTATTTAAAACTAGCCGCCTTTGGCGACCAGCTGGTTCGCCATGAGTAAAGCATTCTAAAATTTTCAATTAAATCATATTCATTAGCCTTTCAGTCATTCCGGGCATTGATTGACCTGAAATTAATATTTTCTTTAAGATGATGGACGGAAAGTTCTAAAAGTACACCTTTTCCTAATAACATTCTTTAATTTTATAAATCAGTCAGTTTTAACAATCGGTTATGCTTCGAAAATATTAAAAAAAAAAATTCGATGATGTTGCCAAAATATTAAATATGTTTTTTTAAAGAAAGCGAGAAAGGGAAAAAAAGTATTAAATTAATGATACAGATATTACAAAAGATTACATAAATATGCTATTCAGTCGGGATTTCAATGCATATCCTGTCTAAATTCAATCAGGTTTACCGTAAATAAAAAAGATTTATTGAGTTAATGATATAGATATTGCAAACGATTGTAGAAACCTTTGCTTTGCATTTATTTTTTAAAGAAAATATCACATTTTATATTTCTTTTATTTTATCCAGTCACGTGCTGAAAGTTGCATTTCTGTAGATTTATTTTGCGATGATAATTTTTTTTGTTTGAACTTCCGGCATTTTTTTATTTTATCTAGTCACGTGCTAAAAAACATGGTTAAAATATTTCTTTAAAAATTCGTCTTAGTCTTAGATTAAAGTTTTAGATTTCTTAGTCTTAGATTTCTATTCGTCTTGGTTTTAAGTTCGCAAGTATATAAACACCTCTTTTGAGTAGTAAATCACTCTTATCTTGGGGGCAGATGTATCACAGAAAATTCTTCACTAATACCTGTGTAATAATAGAAGCTTAAAACACTGATACCATTAGAAAGCTAATTTTTTAATCTTTAAATTGATGTAAAAATCATGTTTATGTGATCATATTTTCGGAAGTTATAGCGAAAAAACGTCGGAATTTCGCTTAAATTTTAATTAATTCAAATTCTAATTAAAAATTCGAAAAAAGGGCTCAGAGGGGCACATTCCGGACCTCCAAGGTATACATGTTCCAAATTTGGTAGCTGTAGATCCAACGGTCTGGCCCGTAGAGCGCCAACACACACACGCACACACACACACACATTGAGCTTTATTATAAGTATAGATGAGATAAGTAAAAGTTTCAAAAGTAACAAATAAATTTAAATAACCTATGAAAATCAGTCTAAAAGAAATAGACCTTGTCGCAAAACAAAATTATCCTCAATTTTAGAAAACAACAACGGAGCATTTTATATGTAAATAGGATTATTTTATATTTTTAAACATATCATTTATAAATGAGCAATCGTGTTGAAAATAATTTAACATTTACTTTCGTTGCTGAATATTTCTATTCGTCTTAGTTTAAAGTTCGCAAGTATATAAACACCTCTTTTGAGTAGTAAATCACTCTTATCTTGGGGGCAGCTGTATCACAGAAAATTCTTCACTAATACCTGTGTAATAGGAACTATAGCGAAGCAAGTAATTGCGTCATGAAATCGCGTGATTGTTGATTTTTCTACTTTGCTTAGTGGTTTTCCATTGGCATAAGATATCCTATCAGCACATTGATGATAATCAAGGCAATTTAACTCTCTAAAAGTTTTTAAAATTATCTAAAAAGTTTTCTTCCTAATAAAATTATTTAAATAACAATAAATTGTGTGCATCTATGAATTTATATCTCTCAAAATATTGTTTGACCAGCTTGGTACCAAAAATAATTGATTCATTATATATGAAAGCATATGTGATTCATGCGATCCAAACAGATACATTACCTGTGAGATATATTTGCTTAGCGAGGCGATTATTATGTTGAAATCTTTTCGAAATGGACTTACATTCTTGAGTAGAGAGTTTGAGAATTAAAAGTAGGAAATTAATTATTTTGCTTTTATACGTCAAGGGGATGAAAAAATTAAGTTTGTTTTGAAAAGCGAATAACAATTTCTAAAAACATACAATTGAATGAATACAATTGAATTCCTATGATAACTTTTTTAGACCTTCCCAAAATTCACCTGTCTCAAATAGATGCATTTTCTGTTATACTAACTGGGGACTTGAGTAACGTGGCAAAATATTCATTGAAGATTAAAATCCATGAAATCAACCAATCTAATTTTTATCAAATTTGCCATCACTTCCTAAATATCATGGGACTATTCTTGACTTAAATGTTTAGCAAAATGCTGAAGTTAAAATCCTCAAGCAGGGTTTCATTTTACCGAACGTATGAATTACATGACAAATGCACTGTCAGATTACTTCCATGATGAACAAAATAGGTTTTATTTTAATAAGTACTCTTTTCTTTTTATTTGACATGGTCAATTTAATTAGATTATAGAATTTTATGTAGATTGACGATAATTTTTGCCAAATGGTAAAAGCCATCATTTGCTATATATTAAGTAGTTTGTTTACATTCCAATTGGTTTCAGAAATATATATTGAGGTGGTTTTGCATTTGTTTTTAGTGTATTACAGTACCACGAATTATTTAAGGATGAAATTGAAGTCATTATAGAATCTCTGTAAATTCATGGACAAAAGAAATCTAAAGATTTCCATAAAGACAACTGATGCGTATGGTTTGGTTTTTTTCTTTAATTTCTATTTTCGAGCGACGATCGTTTTAAAAATAGCGAAAAGAATTTGAAACATTCTGCGCATGCTCTTTTTATGTCGATTAAAAACTATATATGGATTTCGTTTTCCTACAGATATATGTTTTTGTTTTCTCGATTTCGAAGTACATAGGGAAATTAATTATAATCGCTAAAAAAGTCGATCTTGTAAGTTTGACGAAACACCAAGGTTTGTTATCCATCTTCTGCACCCTATCCCATCCCACCTCTTGAATGAAAAAATCTTATTAGGGAATTATATTCTTTTGTCTGTGAATAAGCAGTCGAAACTGAACGAATAAAATTTAATATATAGTCTTTTGCTCTTAAATTTTATATCTAGGTCAAATTTTAGAAAAAATTCTCTCTATGAATACATCAACAAATAAATGCGCTTTTTTAAAAAAAAGTATAAAAAGCTAAATAGATGGAAGTTAACAAATGTTTTGGAAACATAATTACGTTTCTATACCAAATTTTGGAGAACATTGCTCATTTGTCTAACTAGATTCATGCCGAAGCGATAACTCAATATTCAACAAATGATAATTCACCTGACTCTCTGTCCATTTGTCTAATCAGATGCATGCCGAAGCGACAACTCAACATTCAAGCGATGATAACTCCTCATTTGTTGACTCAGTATTCAAGACTCTCTGTTCATTTGTCTAACCAGATGCATGGAGAAGTGATAACTCAATATTCAACAAATGATAGTTTCCCTGACTCTCTATTCATTTGTCTTACCAAATGCATGCCGAAACGATAACCCAGCATTCAACAAATGATAATGCACCTCACTGTGTCCATCTGCCTATTCGAGTATGTGTCGGAGCATAACTCGTTTGATAATTAACACAATGAAAAAAAATAACACAAAGAAATGAGCTAGATATTTGAAATTTGGTATGAAACCAAAATTGTATATATGCCGTATTCTGCGTCCATTAGAATAAAAGGGTTTCAAAATGTATTTTCGATTTTCTGTTATTACAGAGAGTTTACATACAAAACGCGTCATACTTTGATAATACAATAGTTGTGTACACTTCCGCTGTTTATATTACCATTAAATATGCGTTAAAGAGAGAAATGTTTGTATTTCCTCTCAGATTGTAATAATACTCGAGTATGATGCAACGCATTTATAAAACAAAGGGGAGGGGGTGGGTACTGGTATTTCTGATTCTCAATTAGATTGGAAATAACTGCGTGCCGCACTTGTCTATTATGTATTTAAATGTCAACGATGAAAGATGTCTGCTTCCCTTGAAAGCGGAAACAAATAAATAATGAAAACGCAATGAAATATTATCATCGTAAAATGCGGTTTCCATATTTGTGTAGCGGCTGTGGAATCCTCGCTTGTTAAAGTAAGAAAACGATGCTAAAAATGTCATTTTGCCTTTTTTTTTCTTTCTTTTTTCTGTTCGAACGAACATGCTTGCGGACGTACCGAACAAATGGTACATTCTACATCTACATAATTTATATCTCCCTTAAGCGCAAAGCAGCCTATAAAATCGAAACTATCACCGACCAATCAAGAAGCCAGGGATGTCGGAGCCATAACCATTCGTCAAAGTTCGAAAACAATCACTCCCAGTGGAGTAGAATGAGGCAAAACAGAAAAAGACAGGGGTGAAAGGGGGGAAGAGAGTGAAATTCGAGTTATTAAGCAAATAAAAAAAGTGAAGGAGGGGGAAAAAATCCAGCATCCCAAACAATGATTCCGAGCGTTTGACAGCCGAATGTCCTTGTGCAATTCCCATTGTTCCAAAGGGAAAGCATTTGAGATACGGTCCTATACTCATATTTACGACTCGACTTCAGTTTTTAAGATAGGACACGTACGATTACCTGTTTTGCATGCGACATATTAAAAGTCGTATTGAAAAGAAAGAAGGTCTTCCTCCCTTCAATGATCAAGAGGCTCGTAAAAACGAAATCAAACATCCCTCCGCACACAAAAGGGTTTTTCTTATGAATAATAGTAATAAATTATTCGGAAATCCGCTGTGATTTTTGTGAGGATAACTAAATGCCTCTGTACACAGATATGGTAATGGTTCCCCGCAGATGTAATGCGCAGATTCGATGTTCCTCTGAAATAATTGCCGCGAATCTTCTCGAGAATCATGTGATCTATAAATAAGACAACACATTTTTTGGAATGATTGAAAATGTTGCCAGAAAAGACTAAGCAAAAATGCTACAGCGATAAATAAATGTAGTCAGGAAAACATTTTTAGCACGTCGTTCAAGAGATCATACCAAAACAACATACTGATAATAAAAATGTACTGACGGATTTTGGAACTGCATAATTTGAATACTCTGACTTCATAATATTGTGATATTGTTTATATTTGCTATTTATTGGCTACATTTTAATGAAATATTAGGATCTTTTTGTGCATTATTTAACTTGTTGTGTCAGATATTCTTTATTAATTAAAAAATAAGATGTTGAAAATTCCAAAATTTAAATAACCTTTAAAGGATTTTAACTATTCTTTAAAAAATGTTCATAAAAGTCTGCCCTTGTTTTTGATTTGTTTGCAAGAATTGCTCACTGTCCATAATGTTAGTTTTGATGCTATTTTGAATTTTTTTAAATTCTTAATAAATAACTGTTTAGTAAATTTATATCTTCTTTTATATTTAAAAAATAAAACCTACCATCAATATATTTCATTCCAAAAACCTTTTTTATCCTAACCTTTATCAATAAGCTGTTAAGAAGTATATATGAAGCTGAACTACAGTGTGGTTTAAAAACGTACTTTTTGACCAATTCTATTATTTCAAATATAAGAAATTATATAACCATTTTTATTCACAGTCCAAATGAATTTCTTCTTTTTTTTTCCTCTTTTTGAATTTCAGAATTGGTAGAATGCTATATATCTATCGCGTATAATGCTGTATATCTATGAAGCTTTATAAATATCAATTTGAAATTGTATTTGAATTTAAGGTTATAGAAATTAATCAAAATTAATATAAAATGACTTAATACTAACGAGGTGTCATTACATTAAGAAGGCAAAATCCAACTGGTAGAAATTTGTATATGTATGGGCAGGTATTTTGATGAGTACATAGTTGGAGTACAAACATGATTACCATGATGTGCACATATATCCGATAATTTTAAAAATCATCATTAATGTAGCATTCATGATTAAACGGCCACTGACTACAAATTTGTTTTTGAATATTATGAAATACTTATAATCGAAAATAATCATTTTTCCTAATTTTGATTAAAATAGACTTCCAAACACATGTGATCAACAGGATTTTTTCAAAAAATAAATGTTATGTTGTTTTTTTAAGCCAAACAGTTATAATAGCTTGTCTTCTTTAATGATTTTAATGACAGAATTTTGTTTTCACTACTTTCCTGGTGCATTGGAGGTTTGAAAAATATTCTGCACTTTTGAACTCAGTTTTAATATTTTAAGAGATAAATTATCAATTAATCACCAGCTACATTAAATTTTGATCCCGTTTAGTGATGCCAACTGGGAATAAAATTGAGAAATAATAGATCTCATGACATAAAAAAAATTCTAAAAATAAACATTTCTGCTTTGTATTACTGTAATAAAAGTATTCTTTTAAAGATTTTTTAAATTTAAGTATATTATTTTTTATTAATTCCTCTCTTTATTATACTAAACTTTAAAAGTCTGTATTAAATTGATTATAAATAAACCATTTTTTCAGACATCCATTTCTTCAGTTTCTTCAGATCTTCACCATTTTTTCAGACATCCATTTGACAGGCACTCCTATACGCTGATAGCTTCAAAATGTGACAGATCTTTATTATTTGTTGCCCACGCATTTTGTAGACGCCGACGACAGTCTACCCAAAACAACGTGATGCTAGCATGTAATAATAAATATATGTTTCGAAAATCATTCGAATCCATAAATCTAGAAGAAATTTGGACTTAAATGATGAAACGAGACAGTTCTATAAATTTATTGCGAATATGTTGCATCATTTTGCGTTGCGTCCAATCACCGTATAAAGTTTCAGTGATGTTATTTCGATTTCAAATTGTTATTTATGGATAATATATCAAAAGTGCTGCAATTATATAAGTAGGAAGCGCGTATAAAAATGTGACTGTAATTATTCCACTTTTAACATTGTACATTTTTTTACGAAAGAATGCATATCGGCCTTAAATCTAAATTAAATTTAAGACTAAAAGTTAGTTTAATAAATAATATTTTTATACATTATTTATTACTATAAATGTTTTTATAGTAATCATAATGCTTATTTATAAGTTGCTTAATATTCTAGACCAATTGAAAGTATCGGAGATTCCAGTATTATTCCTAATTCTTTGTTACTGACACATCTTTCTAGACCAATTGAAAGTATCGGAGATTCCTGCATTATTCCTTATTCTTTATTACTGCCACATCACTGTACTGGAAATGCAAAAAAAGTACAAAGAAACTATAAAAATATTGTCCTCATGCATCAAAATTTTATTCAGAAATTGGCTAATCATTGCTAATGAATTCCTCTAATTTGTGTGTGGGTCGCGGTGGCCTGGTGGTAAGGTCTCGGCTTTGGAACCGGAGGGTTTCAGGTTCGAGACTCAATTCCACCGAAGAACCGTCGTGTGAGGGGGGTCTCTTGCACATTAAATCTGTCAGACCAAACGTCCTCCCGCTGGTGTGGCGTGGTGTGGAGATGGGGGTGCCACTTCAGGTGTCGTCCTCGTCATCTGACCGGGGTTCAAAATTACGAGGTCCGTCCCCAAATAGCCCTCGTGTTGCTTTAAAACGGGACGTTAATATAACTAAACTAAACTAAAACTAAAACTGTGTCAGAAAGAAACTCCATTGAAATTATATAAGGGAGTATCAAATAACCTATTGTATTTTGAACTGAAAATTCTATATCAATTGAAAGTATCAAGAGACTCCAACATTCATAAGAAGAACGAAAATTCTATCTCTTTATTACCGTCACTTCTCTGTACTAGAAATATACAGATAAATCATAAAAATATTCTCCTCAGGTATCGAAATTGTTATCGTTTAAATATGCTTATCATTGCTAATGAATTCCTCCAATTTACATCGGAGCAAAACTCCACCAATTTGTATGAAGTGTGAGAGTCCAATAACGCACAGACTTTTGGACACAATAATAATAAAAGAATACAATCAACAATAATATGAAAAGAAGATGAAAGCATTACCAATTTATTACTTTTCGATATAACTGCATTTTATAGTGAGGCAGGCATGCCGGCACCCTAGCATAGGAATAGCTTATTTTCCCTGTGATCTGGGTGTCCTGGGTTGGAGTCCCGATTTGGGCATGGTTGTTCTTTTTCTGCGTTCCATCTGTGAGGTTTGTGAATGTACCCCCCCCCCCCCCCCCCCACGAAGTGGTTGTGCACACGAATATGGAGCTGTCGTCCTCTTGACCCTAGTTGTCACTACTAAAAAAACAAGAGACGCTGATTTCGACTCAAATCATTGGCAGATAACTGTCAGCGGACTTGTAAAAGGACATAACAACGATCTTTTGAGGCATTTATCCCAGTGTTGGGTCAGTTTGAAAATCCTGATCTCATAGAACCGCGTCGGTCCGCTCGAGATGGCCATCGGAGTCAAACTTCTGATTGCCGAGAAATCTCTGCATTGACCAAACAGATGAAAACTATGAAGATGGCATGTTCGGGAGGATGGCACTGTAGGACGTTCCAAACTTTTGCAGTTTTTGCAGACACAGTGGAGAAACGGCCAAAATTCAGTTGGGAAATTTTGGAGCTCCCGCCATAAAGCCCACACTCTGCATTGCCAGATTTTCATATGTTATGATCATGAAAATATTTCTTGACGATCAAAAGTTTGATTCTGAATGATGTGTTCAAACGGGCCGACAGCTCTCTATGATAATTCAACCAATTTCATCAATGGGACAAATGGCAGAACGTTAATTGCAGTTATATCGAAAAATACCACATTGATAATACTTCCATCTCCTTTTCATGTTATCATTCATTGACTTTTTTAAGTTATTGCTTTCAAAACTACCTGAGCTATTTGTATCCATGGCATAAAATGAAATTCTGATGCTTCCCACAATTGAATAACTTGCGGAAAGTATCAGAATTTCATTTATATTGCTTCTTCTCCTATTATTCCTCCAGTAATTGGAATACGGTCTTTTGATTAAAACGTCTCAGATATATAGTAGGTCGTTAACAAATTATACTGTTAATTATCTGATTGAAAACAAATCTACACACTAATTTTCTGTGCGACGACGGACTTGCATTTTATTATTGTTTCTCTTTAATCCTTCATGGATAAGGTGAACAGACTAACTTAAGGTGCCAAAAAAAATTACCAAGACCGTAAATGAGAACATAAATTGGCAAGAAATCAGAAATGAAAAAGTGTGAACTTTCATACATCGCATGAGATTCTAAAAGCAGATCGAGCCAGTTGATTGCATAATTATTTTGTGTGCTGCATTGATGAGGGTTCTTGATAATTTTTAAAAAAACCTTGTCAAGGGTGGTGTAATGCTGTCTCCATAATGACTGAACAAAAAATAAATATTATAATTATTTCACATAAATAGACGAAGTAAATTATGTAATATTTTTTTTTAATTTGTGGTCTCAAAGATGAAACCATATTTACATAATACAAATACAGGGCAAAACCGTCATCAATAAATGAACGGTTTGGTTAAAGAGTGTAATTTTTATTCAATAATTTTTCATTAACTGATGAGTCATTGGTATTGTTAAAAAGGGGATCGTGCAATGGATATGTGATTAGGTATTCGATCATTGATGCACTCTAAAATTACCCTAAATAATTACAATAGCTTTATTGGAGATTTGTCAATTTTCGGAACTTTTACCTGAATTCTAATCATACGCATAATATATTAAAATAGCGGCTGTTAAGAAATTAAGAAAGGGTTATTGTTTCAATGACATTAACTCGTAAGGAAAAGGCTGTAGTTTCTTTTTTCTCATATACCTGGAGGAAACATGATATTTGATTAAAAAACAATCGTATAAATTTTAAATTTCAGTCATTAAAGTATTTTTCCATTTGGTGCCTTCATTATCTATACAATTTTATTGGCTTGAATATTTCATCCATTTAATTTCATTGTTTTAAATATTTCGTCCATCTAAACACATTGGCTTAAATATTTAATTGCTAAGTGAGCTTTGCTCTTAATTATGAAACTCATGCAATTAATCAGTTAATAAATAAGCCTCGAGACCATTACCGCAATTGCTATAAAAGGACTTTTCAGTCACTATTGAGCTCCGATTAATCGCAAGTAATAAGAGTTGTCAAACGATGATTCCCACACGCTTTCGATTTCAAGTGGAGGATCCGCACATCCCGTTTCCAGAGGAAACCATAAATTTGCTTGGGTAATCTCTTTCGAAATGTGAGTCATCCGTGTTAGCAAGTAGTTTTTAACAAGCATCACAGTTTCTGACTTGGTCGATGACATAACAAAATACACGATGCAAGATTATTTCTTTTTATTTATTTATTTTTGTCTACGATTGTGATTTCCTAAGGAGTTATAATAATATTAATGATTAAAATTTATAAAAACTCAGATTTCAAATTTCTAATATATGTATATCTTCTACTCGTGGATTGTTTTTTTTTTGGGGGGGTGGGGGATGTAGTAAATAAAAAAAAGTTCTTTAAAGCTCTAAAATTTATGTTTTAGTTTTGTGGTATCTTTTATTATTGCCTATCCCAATGCATTATGCAGTCAAAGTACTACTTGATACTAAAGCATGAATCATATAAATAAAATGAGAGTATAATATCTGTGATTTTCAAATAATGTTTGGATTTTGTTTTAAATATAAAATTAATGAAATTTTCAAATTTAATTTTTTTAATTATTATTTTTTAAACTATCAGTATTTTACCCATCAGAATTTTCTTTCCGTAATTGAAATAACTCTAAACAGTATCAGTGACTCAGAAAAATCAAATTACCCTTTTACAAAGCTGATTAGGCCCGATCTTACATACGTTGTTGAAATATGGATACATTTTTTTTTTAATTTTAAATTCTTTACTACTTATTTAAAGCAATAGTGTGTTTTACACATCAAAATTTTCTTCCAAAATCAAAATTACTCTAGGCAATCACAGTGACTCAGAAAAACCAAATTTCTCTTTTACAAAACTCTAATTAGGCCCGATCTCATACACGTTACTGAAACATGGGTCATGAATGAGAAAGATAAAGACATTCTTGCTGTATTTGAAAGAAAATTTTTAAGAATTATATTTGGTGGAAGTAGATGCGATAATTATCGGAGAAGAAAGTAGAGAATTTACAAACTATTGAAAGGGTCAGATTAATTATTATTAAATTTATAGAAACTAATAATTAAATGGGTTAAGCACTTATTAAGATTAGATAACATTCGAAGCGCTACAAAGATCTTTTTTTTTTCTGTTAAACCATCTAGTACTCTAAAAAGAACATTTTTATTAAACGATATAATATTCGAAAAAGAAGGAAACCAAAAGTTAGATAGATTGACTGCCTGAAAAAAGACTTGAAAACTATTAAAGTGACAAATTGGAAAAACCTTAAACGAACAGGATGGTGTGGAACGGAATTCTGAGGAAAGTTTGAGGCCCATCTGATGACTAAGTGCATCGAATTAAGTAAAAATTGTCTTTATTTTATTTATATACTGCCATCATACTAAATATTTCTAAAAGGAAAGAACAAACAATTTAATAAATCAGGCATGTATAAAACTACGTCTGAAGTAACATATAGATCAGAAAGACAAAGGGAGACTAGATCTTTGTCAGTGTATTAAGTAAAAGATAAAAATACAGAAGGTATATTACAGATGTAATAGATTATAAAATTTTCTACTCTGCAACATTGGCGACATTGAATGCCGTACGTCGCGTGACAGAAGGCAAGTAGACACAGTTTCAACACTAAATCTTTAGTGTAATTAAAGTAATTGTTCAAAGGACATGCTCTCTCAAGCTGTACACCTTCCGCTTAATGTTGTTCATGCGACTTTGTTGTTGTGATATTGTAAATTTATATCCTATTAAATCTATGTTGTACATTTTATCTGGTGTATTCGTTTTATATTTAATTAATTGACAAACAACACCTACCTTCTCGTTTGCAACCTCATATTCTGTTGTAAAAAATGATTTGTATTCTTAAAATGTGTCACATAAATTTAGAAACATCCTGTATAATGTAGTTGGACCATTTCTCAGTTTATCATTTAACTCTTCTGAATATAATTTATATATTCTGTTTATAATTTAAAACCATCAACTGTAGCTCTTAAATTTCGTGATCAAATTCCAAATTTTACCACCACATTTACGTATTGAGCATTTGCTTCATTGAAAAATTCTACCAGATTTGTCTTTAAAACGGAAAACGTATTTTAAAAACATTTTCCAAATAAGGAAGTTGATATATGATCCTACTGAATACAAAATAAAATCACGATATCTATATACATCGTTTCGCCAACGTTTACAGCGTCTGACACAATATGAAAATAAACTAAAAGTTACGTTTTAGGCGCATTGCTGAAAACCGTAACACTCTTAATTTATCTTCGCATTGATATTTAATATCCGAGGAAGACAAAAGCTTCTGTGAATACCTCACTTCTGGAAACAGATTGTCCAAGCAAATTTATGGTTTCTTTCCCAAACGACCCAAACCTTTTTTCTTCATCCGTCCTCCACACTCGGAAAAAGATGAAGAACCTTGAAAAGTCCTCTCCAATATGTAGTCCTGAATAAATAGACCTCCGAGAACAGTACAGAAATAAACTCATGCTCAATCAATTCCACCGATGCTATACTGCGAATGCAAATGCTTTACGGCCATAGGTGATGGATATTTACGTCAAACATGGATTGAAGTGAAACTCGACTTCCACGCTCAATTGTTCTCTAATGCGTTATTTCGATTCGGCGAACAAACGTTCAGACGTGTCCTCCCTCCTGCCTTGCGTCACTGTTTTGAATAGCGAATGGCTTGCTGCTGCTGCACTCGGTGAATGGTTATTCAACCGGAGATCTCGTTCTCTTTCTACACAAGATTTTGCTTTCTGCTCTTTTAATTCAATTACCTTTTCGCTTGTTTTTCGGCTTCTTTCCAACAGGTCGGTTTATTTTTGGACGCGCAGTCCCTTGCGGACCTCAGGTCATTGGGTGCGAGGGTTATTATGGGTACAGATTGACTCTGTTTTCCTGGCCAGGAGAGATCGTGACGAATAACTCAGGGAAATAAGGACAAATATGCTAATACCATCTCTTTTGTCCCGTCTGTTTGCTGAGTCTTTTGGTGTTCAGCATGGTAAACAACGCCGTGGGTACGAAATGCTTGCGGAGGATGAAAACGGAAGTATGCACTAACTTTTTTTTTGAGGTGATTTTTGGTTCAAAAGAACAATTTCTTTCTCCTGTAGGTGTATTATTTTTTCTTCCTTTATGGAATTGGTGAACTTTTGGTACTTGGACAATTATGAGAGCTTTTTAACCCTACACTGGTGTTTTGTCTCTTCACCGGAAGATTTATTTTCTTTGCAAGTTTTTGTATTAAGATCTTTGTGAAATTCTTCTGGAACGTTTAGAACAAAAAGTATTCACGGGTTTTTAAAACTGTTCTCGTAAATTAGTATTTATTGAGAAAACAAATTTAATAACATAAATTATTATCATAGGAATAACGACCCACTTTACTTTTTTTGTTTTTTTGTTCAAGTTTTGAGTTTCGATGCAAGCACCCCATTTTGTCCTGAGGTCTAAATAGAAGCAGATTTTCTTTCAAAAGAATGTATAGAAAAACAACTCTGGGAATTAGAGTTAGTTTATGACATTCCTAAATAATAGTAAAGAAACAACAACACGGATTGAGTTCATATATATTTGCATTACCTAAAATATCATCTTATCCAATTTGCTATGAAATATATATTGCTTTTAATTAAACATTTAATCTACACATTGAGAAGGAAAAAACAATTTTCTGTAATACTCATCGACTTGTATTTTAAGTCTCAATAATTATTTACCGTAAAGTTTATTTTAAGCCCTAATATTATTTAGAGTCATAGTCTAAGCTCATGCAATGTTTATTATCTTAAGAAAGGAATCTGAATTACAGTTTTGTTTGAAGAACGCGTGCACTTTAGTGGTAGCGATACTTGACTATCTTCTAGCGTCACCTAAGGGTGCCTATGTATACTAAACTGTTTAAATATAGTTTATTCGAATACCTTATTGGTATGATTTTCTCTCACCGTATATTAATGGCATATTCTGTTTTTACTTGCCAAACATATACTGATTCTTACTTAAATTCCATTGACAGGTCAAACTACATGTTTTAACCTCATCTTGAAAGTTGATGCATATACGTGTCACTTATTTTATTAGGAAATCTAACGTAGTTTGATCATTTTAAATTAGTTTCATCTCTAAGTACTTTTTCTTCTGAGTTATCTTGCGAACTTAAAAATTATATTAATCAAAGTATCTTATAATTTTAATATTTCCAAACAGTTTAAGCAGTAACTTTGTCTACTCTTATCATAATAGATTTGATGTAATTTGATCCTTTGTCCTCTGAATGCTTCGTATACTTTTTTGAAAAAATTTCCTCTGAAATTTTTTCCATATTTCTGTAATTTTTTCTATATTTCTCTTTCTAACTGAATTCAGTGTTTTCTCCTCTTATTAGATAAAACATAATGAAATAATGAAAAAATCACGTGTTTTGTTTAGTGGAAAGGTTTTGGAGAATGTGATTGGATTATTTTTGTTGAATTAGGTTCTTGAGCTTTTGATGCACTATAGAGAATATTTAATATATTCGGTCTTAAAAATTATTAAGTACATGATTTGGCATCCTTTGTTTCTTTATCCATGATTTGCTTTGTTTCCTACAACACATAAATTATTAGGAATTACATAATACTTCCTTCTTTATGTTTCAAATGCATCGTATTCCAACCCTTGCATTGCAGCCAAAAAACATCTACGATGAAATTAAAGGGACTATGAGAATGGAACATATCATGAACTTGTTTCCAATAAATTCTAGAGAATATTTGTTGCATACTCCCTTTATTCTCCCCCCCCCCCTCCCTGCATTCATTTGTTTTCCTTTGCTTTCTGATTTTTCTTCCTCTAGTCTCATTAAAATGAAAGTACCATTAAGAAAGGAGAATTTCCCACAGTGGGTGCTGCTGTTTGGCAGAAGAACTTAACGCTGGGGGGGGGGGCTGCAACAGAAGGGTAATCGTTCTGCCACTGATCAATTGATTATTACCCTTTCGAACTTAAAAGGGCTCGAAGAAAAACACTCGGAAAAGGGATATAATATCATAACAAACGCCATAAAGAATGTTAGGAGGGGGCGTCAATAACGATTTACGGATTTCCCCCCACACCCCTTTCTTCCTCATCACCCCCTTCGCCAGTGGCGTTCGTAATGAGATATGCAGCTGGCCGCTAAGTCTACTTGTCCGTAAAGATCAATAATCGGTAAATGACGTTGGTAATAGCCATCATGTATCACTTCGCTATAAAAAGGGAGTTTTTGAGATTATCGCTACTTACACCTCTTCGCCCACCCCTCTGACTTGGTCTTCCCTCCCCCCTCTGCCCCTTTAATATTTCTTTTTCTCTCGAGTAGCATTCCTCCTCAGCCCCCTTTTATTCCAACCCATATGCTAGGGGAGCTGGCTTGCCAATGTTCTTTGTGCAGTCATGATTGGCTGAATCCCTTTTGCCAGCTATTCCGCGATATCATTTTTGCTGCCGTCCCCCACCCCTCTGAGTGTACACCTTATGTTTCTTTTTAGCTATTATATTATCCTCCCCCCTTTCATAGTGTAGGGAACGTTCAAGCGATTTCGTTGGCCATTATGGTTGGTAATACCTATAAATCTGTCACCATTTTTGTAGTTGCTTAATTGGCAGGAAGAAGTTAATGGGAAGTCTGTGTTCCTTTTCCTATGCTGGATATCCCCATGGGGTTGGCTTCAGTTTTCAGAACGCCGGTTTTCACGCCGAATGAGAGGAATTTCTGCAAGTCCTTATTTGTTTCCACTTGCCATCGAGAAAGATGCCGGACTCGAGGAAAAAAATAGATAAATAACTGCAGGGAGACATCGAATCTATTTACTAATAAGCCGCGATTCTGCGAAAATTTAATATGGATTTATTCTTCCACTCTTAGTCATTTGAATAATTAGTGGAGTTGAGCGGCAGGCATCATGTCGTGTGTTTTTGATACAACGTGCAAACGATTCTGCCGTTTTGAGCAACTAATGGCAGTTCGTTTCCGGTTTGTGTTGAAGAGGCGCATCGTTTGTGTTTTGCTCTTAATTTGATTAAGATGAATTATCGATCAACTTCATCGCCGGGTCTTCCTGAAATATTAAGTAATAATTATCTCGCTTTAATTAAATTAATGCACGCTAATTTCCGTTGAGTAAAAATTTATGAATAGGGATTGTTAATGGGAAATATTGCTTCATAAAATTGTTTGAAATTGGTTTCAGCAATATAGAATAAGGAGCAATAGTGTGA
>JAPMOQ010032658.1:915489-983069 GCA_026543055.1 Argiope trifasciata
TTAAATATTCTTTTATGGGAAGATCCCGTATATGTTTTATCAACCTCCCATCCAATAAAGCCCTTTCTGAGTAAACGGCTTGTCATAGAAATTTTACAACAAAGCTCTACGTATGTATAAATAAATGCATTAAACCCACGCAGGAGTATATGGTACAAATCACTCTTGTAAAAGCCGTGACAATACTTCTTTCCCAAGGAAACGCATTAAGATAGCAAAAACGAAGGGAAGGGAAAAGGTATCGCTTTAGCTGGAGGGTTCGGTCTGCCGTTTTCGGCCTTTGATTGGATTAGAGGCCGAGATTGGCGTGAAAATGGCGTGCAAATGGCCGACCGGAGGATAAAAATGCCCTCTTCTATCCCTGAAACCACCTTCGGAACGGCGCAGACTGGCGGGCAAAAGTACTCCTTCCCAACCGTCCAGGGGACAATCTGCTTAAATAACTAATGAAGCCCGCATCCTGGCGACTCGCTATCAATAACTTCAATCCCGCCAAGATACCTCTATTTGAAAAATTCAACGCCAAGATAAATTCTTGTACCCACAGACTACAAAAGAAAAGAGGGGCTTAGGGTGGATGGGCAAATCAAAAAGGAAACAGGCGATATAGCGGTATGGATGCCCAGGTATATTTTTCACAGTCCCTATACATGCCCTGGGCATGACCTGACATGCCTTTTTTCTTGTATATCTATATCAGACTTTTATTTTGTACACTTACCGCCCTGTTCCAAAAACGAGATCTCTTTTAAGGGGGGAGGGGGGGAGTCCACTAACAGCCATATCGAATGTGAGTGGTGTAAAGTATGGTAAAAGCAGAGGAAAAAAAATCAAGCAAATGTTCACTTTTAGTAAATTTTTTATATCCTCTTTTGGTGGGAGTGAAAATATCTTGTGAATCGGTCCGTTCGACTAAGTCACATGGGGGCAGTCAAAGCTGGGCATAAAGTATGGAAGGGATAGGTTGGGGAGCGATGGAGGAGGGAGGGTTCTTGTAATATGCTCCACTTGTGAGGTGCTCCATTTTCAAATAAAGAATTTAGAAGGTTTTCTCCGTTATGACTGCGGAGAAATAATAAGTGTGCGAAAAATCAGCTCATACGACGCACAAGTTTTTATTATTATTTATGTATTGCTTTTGATTTATTGCGCGTTGCAGACAGGCATTTTGTGTTTGCTTTGGAATTAATTGCTGGACTGTTATAGTCAATTCTTCCCTATGAAATGCCGGTATATTTGTGTTTCTGTAAATGATTCTGGGATGGCACCATCACATGAAATCGGGAAAAGTGGGGTTTTCCCCCCATAACTTGGAGTCCTTTATACTTCAGTGAAAAATAGGGATCGTTTTATTCAATTCCTTTTTAAGTATTTCTATCTTATAACGTAAATTGCAGATTGCGAAGAAACATAAAATCACATTGATATATTGCTAATTTAATGTGGTTAATTTTCAGTATTAATAAATTTATTTAATGACGTATTTTATATTCACTAGGTTAATATACTAATTATGATTTAAAGCTCCTTTGATATAATTTTTATTAAAACTTTTTAGAATCATAAGATTACTTTTTCTTCTTTTTTTTTCAAGTGCGATATATTATTTGGATTTTTTAAATGTATATGATCCCCGGTGATTTATGAATCACTTATAAGACAAATAGCTGAAATAGGGTCTGATTTCTTTAAAACGATTGATCTTTACTCATTGATTCTAAATCTTGAATAAAATGCTGTTTCAATCAATATAGCTCAAGATTATCAAATTTGTTTCCAAAATGAAAATTTTGCTTTGAATGAAAAAATTATTTTAAAAAAAATTTAAGGGTTTCTTAAAATTTGGTTTTTAAATAAGATTTTTATTTTGATAATTTCAGATTTGTGTTTAGCATAATTTATTCATAAATAATATTTTCTCCCCATCACTGATCAACAATCCCCCCTACCCGTTATTGGCAAGCAGAAGGGGGAGGGTATTGATCTGATCGGACGTAATCGGGATATAACTTATGCATGTATATCATTTTTTAAGGAAATGACATTTTTTGTACGCTGTTACTTTTATTACATCACTGCCCTGTCTATTAAATTTTAAAAACCTAAATATTTGTTTTTATTTTTATAAATTAAAGGAAATTAATAGAGCTTAAAATTTGTTAAATTAACAAGGTAATGTCCAATTTCTAATTTCTCGTTTTCGCGGCTAAAATGTACTCAGATTTTTTTTAATTTAAAAAATAATCAATGTAAAATATTATTTCAAATTTCTAATCATTTAAATAAATTGTATTTAGATGTCATTTTTTAAATCTGATAGTCAAAACTTTGTTATTTTTTTAAACAAAATATCCAATTTTCTTTTTAAAAGTATTAAGAGAGTGCTTATTGTTGCTAATAGGATATATAATAAAAATGCAAATCAATTTACATCTTCATGGTAGCACGAATGTTGAATTTTAAAAATATTCAACTATGATTACATGGGTTTTTGGCTTTATTTTTAAGAATAAGAAATTCAGTTTTATTCTGCAGTGGCGATTTAAAAAATCTTAGCTGAAAAATAAAATATTTTAAGTCAATATTCTTCATATTTCGCAATTTTTTTTTCTTTACTTAAGCCCAGGATTGTAGATTTGCAACAAATGTTTCTTAACCGAAAACTATACTTAAAACAAAGTATTATTATCTAAAGTATTATTTCCATGACTGAGTCAAAGTCAAAAATCGTTTTTAAGGGAATTAAAGTGTTAAAATTTTCACTTTCTCTTTACTTCATGCTTGGAACCTTTTCCCAAGTGCTGCTCTCTTTCGGCGGGAATGCCGATTCGAACCTCTTCCCCAGCCATATTTCCCAATTACAACATCCGGATTGAGAGTATCTGTTATCCGTAACTTAGCCATTCATTATCTTTCGAATCTTCATTTGACAAGTCGTCATTATCACCCACCATGTGTCATTGTCACCGTCGATGAGTCTCAATTGTAATGAACCAACTCTGCTGGTGACTGAAGAAGACATTTAAGAAGAACGAAAGAAAAAAAAAAGAGTTCTTTGACAGTTTTACGGTCGGCACCTCTTTGTACATTTAGAAATAAGTTCCAACTGCGCAAGAAGTTGACTTCCATTGAGAACGTAGGAGTCTAGCACTACATCCTGAGAGCCACAGGAGCGTAATACTGATTATTTGGAAAGTAGGAGCGGTTCCTGATAACACGGATTTTATTGACGACGTCTTGTACAAAACCGGAAATCAATAAAAGGTTTATGCCTCTGATAGGTTGTGGAATGACTGCGGAGGCCATCAAAGAGCTGATAATCGAAATTGGCTTCGGCCGATATTGGAGCGAGGAATGGTGTGAGTGAGTGCTTAAAAGCGGCTGGATTTGGAGCCTTATAAAATAAAATCGCCACTTTCGAACAAAAGTAGATTAAGAAAAAGAATGTCATTTCCAGTGATGACGCATGTTAGCAGATTGTAGAAAGCTACGAGTTACCTCACTCCTAATGAATGATCCCACATGTAATTTCATGTGTCTGAGTAATAAAAATATAAAATGCTAATTGGAATTAAACAAATTTCATTTTTAAAATAAAGAGGGGATTATATAAAATATTTTTTAATAAAGTTTCCATTATAATATAAAATTATTTTAAAATAAGAATAGTCGTAAAAGTTTTCTCAGACTACAAAAAAACCATTGACTATAATTATATAATATTTAACTATGAAATAGTTTTAGTTAAATAGCTAAATTTTTTTAATTAGCTAAATTTTTAGTAGTCCAAAAAAGCATAACTTAATCAGAAATATTGATTATACATTCGTTTGTAATCAAAATAGTGTCAAAGTTGAAAAAATGTCAATGTATTTTTTTCTTTTGAGAATATTGTGCAAGAAAATAGTGTTCACTGTCAATTTTGGGATTATATAAAAGGCAGAGGTTTTTTATAATGCTGTTTGAAAACATTCATATTCTCAAAGAATATTTCTCAATAAAGTTTCCATTATAAAGTATAAATTATTTTAAAATAAGAGTGGTCATACAGTCTTGCCCTCATTTACAAAAAGAATTATAAAATAGTTGAATGTAAATAAAAATTTCATTATATAATAACATGTCTTGATTTTTTTAAATTAAATTTTATTTTAATACTTTAAATAGAGTTTTAGCAGTTTGTAAGAAAAAATGAAATCTTGCTGGAAGTAGCTCAATCAGTAAAATGCAAGGACATCGTTACTTTTCATGTGAAAGTGAAGAATGCGTATTTAATTCTTGCGGAAACTAATATTTTGATACTTAATAAAATTTTTTTTATTAATTATTTAATAAAAAGTAACTAAAATAAAAAAAAATCTTTGTTGGTCTAAGTAGGAATTATATATTTTACTTGGTTTTTTTTTTTTGTTAATTATTTAATAAAAAGTAACTAAAATATAAAAAAAATTCTTTGTTGGTCTAAATAGGAATTATATATTTTACTTGTTCTATACAACCTATATGAGAAAGTAAAAAAGCGAAATAAATTATATCTTATTAGTTTTTTAATTGTATGTTTGCGTTGCAGGAAAAGGCCGAAGAGAAGGACCCAGAACTCCTCCATCTTTTTGATGAGAAGGAAAGCGATCCACTGGGGTCCGAGTACGCTATCAAATCGAATCTCGAGGAAGCCGAGACCAAAGTTGCCCAACTCCAAAGTGGTAAGATCCCATTTTGACTAATCATTTCTTTGACTTATCCGTTCTGTAAAATATTGGCTGGAAAATAGCTGGAGTGAGCTTCCAAAACTTTTCCGGCTTGGTTTTGTTTGTTTGGGGTTTTATGGCGCAAGAACCATATCTGGTTATATTGCACTAAGCAAATGGTAAAATGAAAGCAGAATATTAAAGACAATTGAATATAAAAACTATAATATCAACATAAAACTCCAAAACTATGCAAGTGAAATTACAATATTAACAAAGGTTTTGTTAAATGAAAATGTGAGATAACGAAACAATGCATATCACAAAAAGTAAAATGTGCTAAATGCAAGTATAAAAATGAATGGCTTTTAAAAAATTAAAAATATTTGAATGGAACCTTTCACCCACCAAATCCTAAAAAGTTGCTGATGATGTATGAAAATAACATATACGCTCACGGTTAAATACAGGGCATTCAATCAAAATGTGTTTGGTACTGAAATCAACATGGCAGGTAGGACACACTGGTGTCCTCTCACCCAAAATGAGATGCCTATGAGTGTATCTAGTGTGACCTATAAGGAGACGTGTCACCTTTCTCGGAGACCTTTCTCGCACTCTCCCTAATAAAGATGTTATTTTTCTCCCCTATAAAATTGTGATTTTTATGTAAGGCCATGAATCTTGCATGAAATTGGTGAAGAATAGTTTAGATCTTTGGCGTGAATCTAGCGTTTTTACTGAATCTATTGTGCGATCTTTTGCGATTAGTACTCAAGTTTTGAAAATCGAGTTTGTATTTTGGATGCCATTTTATCACTGTTTTAACCAAAATTTGGTGTAGAACTATAATTCCACTTGCGTTTTTAAATTATTGCTTTCATATACATGCAAAAGTACAGAATGGTAGATGATCAAGTTCTTACCGTATTCAATTCAAATTATTATGAATTTTGTATTTATATTTATTATTTTATCTAAGTTAAAAGGCCAAATTACATTCGTCCAGTTCAAAACGTTTGCGATTTATCATATTCGTAAAAAAACAGATGTTTCACGCGTTGAAGGAAGTCGGTGACTTATAGGAACGTCAAACCTAGATTTCAAATTTGTTAGGCTTTTACAATAATTTTACTTCGCTTTCACTTTGTTAGAATCGATCCTTTATTTTTAGCCTAAAATAAAATGGTGTATCAACTATTTATTGAAGTGTAGAATCGCAAATATATATATATATATATATATATATATATGTTCAGAAGTTCAGCAGAAAAGAAAATGGATTAATTGTAATTGTCTGTATAATTTTATAAATCCTAGGGTAATAAATTTTGTGATCTTATTTTAACACCTTTATTGAGGCAAAAAAAACCCCATGGTCAGATAAGGAGGACGGCGTCTGAGTCAGCTGTTGTTCCTTTAAACAAAAAAAACGGAATAACGGTTCACTTTAAGTATCAAAATTAACTTAATTCAAGCCTCCTTGCGCGATAGAACTTTTGTGGAATCAGGTAGCGAACCTAGAAACCACCGGTGTTGAAGTCACGGCCTTGGCACTATTTTGTAAACATACTAAATTTTTAGTGTATCTATGCTGTGATCCTTTTATCCTGCAGCTCTGATATTAAATGGATTAATTAATGTTACTCTTTATTTTAAAAAATGGTTTGTTAAATTTATATTTCCATTTTCCATATACAAAATTCAGAAATAAAAAGAAAATTGTGAAGATTTCTTTTTTTTTTCACGTTGTTTTATGAAAAATTCAAAATTGAAAATAATACTGTAAAAGATATAATTTTTTTTTCTGTGCATAAAGAAATTTGCCCTTCAGAGAGGCTATTATTGACTCATATTTGTCTCTAAATATAAAAAGAATTTTATTTGAAAATATCTTGTGAAAAACCAGAGAGATATCAAGAGAAAACAAACCTGCTGCATTGATTTTCTTATAGTTTTTATTAATTGATTAGTATGACTCGTTGCTGATATAATAAAACAAATCATTCTTTGATTCTATCGGAAGATTTTTTTTTTTTTTTTGCTATCTGTTTCTATCTGAAGTTTATAAATAAATTTTTAAATCATACTGGGATTTCAAAATGCCTCAATTATTCTTATTGGCGTTGTTTTTCCTATTATTAGATTTTTACAGATAGTTTTCTTCCTTATTAGGAAAAATTTTAAACTCATGTATTAGAGTAGGAGCATACTACAGTGGAATTCTCAAAGGCATTTTCTGTCTAATCTTCTGCCATTAACAGATAAAAAATAAATTTTAAAATCATCGACTTCTTACACACATTTTTTCGCTTTTACTAAAAATCATTCTTATTTTTTTGAGTCCATTTACCTGTAATTTAAAATCGCTGAGCTCACTTTTTAATACTTCAATCCTTCTCTTAGAATTTATTTACTATTTAGCTTTACAAAATTTTGCCTTCTAAGGAACCCATAATTTTCTTTACACTTTTCAGTTAATACGCCCCTAGAAGAAGCGAATGCAAATTCTTTTATCTTAGGACAGTAAAGCTATACCGGATCAAGACTAGATTTCTGAAAACTTTGTTTTTCGAATAACCCTCCGGGTCACATTGGAGCTTTGTTTGAAATCCTCAGACATCATCCACTGCTCCAGACATTTGAACCATTCCGCGCTTTTACCATTCTTTCCCGTCATTTCTTACCTTTCTCCTTATTTTAATAGACACTTCTAAATAAAAATTTCGTTTTTAACATTGGACTAAATTCGAAGAAATCATTTACTAAGTATGTTTATTTAGTTTCATGGAAAATATTTATATTATATAATGGAGTTTTTTTTCCTTGGTTAAAATGAAAAAAAATTCACATCTTCTATAATTTTTAAATGATTTTTGAAAATTTGTTATTATTATGTGTTGGTTTATTTGAGTTTTGATTTTTCTTTTAGCCTTGGATAGATCTCAATCAGAACTTTTTGATTTAAAATCCAGATATGACGAAGACTCGAACGCCAAGTGAGTATCCTAAATTTATATTCAGTATACTAAAAACGTGTAAAAAATATTTAGGATAATTAAGAAAATGTAATTTATATTAAAAATATTCAGCGTAGTTAATATGATTCATTATAATTCAGTAAATTTAAATATATATAAAAATTATTCAGTGTAGTTAATATGTTTCAGTATAATTAAATAAATTTAAATACATATTAAAATATTCCGTTCAATTAATATAATTCAGTATATACAAATAAATTTATTTAATTATATATTAAAAATATGTATTATAATTAATATAATTAAATATGATCAGATGAATCTAAATATATATTAAAATATTCATTTTAGTTAATATAATTCAATGTAATTAAGTAAATTTAAATACTTATTAAAATATTCAGTGTAGTTAATATAATTCAGTATAATTAAATAATATTTAATATATATTGAACATATTCAGAATAGTTAATATAATTCAGTAAATTTAAATATATATTAAAAATATTCGATATATTAAAAATCATTCTCTTTAAAAAAGTTCCGTCACACATGAACATATTTCATCAGGTCAGCATCTATGTCAAAATTCAGTTTGAATCTAATTTTAGGAATTGGATTTCATATTTAATGATTTATAACTATTACTAGACCTGAATAAAAGACATTTCCTTGATTTTAATTTAAATGAACTTTCCTAAAAAAATTACCTATCATTAATTTTAATGAACTTTAAAATTATAGTGATTTTCTTTTAATAACAGTAAATTAAGAAAATATTTGTTTCTAATCTGCACAATTTTCAAAAACAATTAGAAACATGCATCGCATTATAGTCTGTTAAATTAAAAATTCTTCCTCTTTTTTTTTTTACCCCTCATTCGCCTTTTTGGTCTACTTTTCTTTCTAAATTTCTAAATAAATCTAATACAGTTATCTTTTCGCTGAGTCAAAACAATAACATGCTGCATCATTTCAATCAAATTTTCAATCATCTTCATAGAATCAATATTCCGAAGTTTAATAACAAAAACAAAAGTTTCGCAATTATTGTAATCATTTCTAAAATTCTAATTACTCTTTATAAAGCTGAATCCTGCTATCGTTCGAATTGAATAAATAATCTTACCTTTAACAAAAATGTTTTCTTTTACCTTGATTTTTTAATTTGTTTTTATTTTTGAGATCCTGGTGGTTTGATTACTTCCTGGAGATGGTTTTCTAGTTTAGATTATCAGCTGATTGAGAAATACTTTCCAAATAAACCAAATATGATAAATTTCATTTTTCGAAGCGTTATTTTTACAACCTGTTATCGTTTTACTTGTTTTAATTTTATTACTATTTCGTGTTTTCTTTTTTTCTTTTATCGTAGGTCGGATGAAATGGAAATTATCGTAAATGACTTGGAAAGAGCAAATCAGGTATGTAGAAATGAAATCTTTTGCGTTTTTTCCCGACGGGATGGAAGTTTTGAACTAATGCGGCTTTTCTTTTCTACTTAACAAGGTGCATTCCGTAGGTACAAGCTATTTAACTAAAATAGATTAGGATGATATTCATTACAAAAGATTTTACCTGAAAACGTCCTAAAATTATTATTAGGTAGATTTTTATAAAAACGACTTCCTATTGTTATGGTTCTTATGACGCCCTTTCGGAAAAATTCTTTTGATTACCCTAGAACTGTAAATCCCTCTTCGTCCAACAGTTATATATATATATATATAACGCTCTCCCGTTTTAATTAGAATAATTTTATTTGTGTTTTAACTGGCTAGGAATGTTTTGTTAGAAATTTAAAAATATCGGATGAATTCGTCTTCCGTTTGCTCAAAAGGGGTCGAAATGATTGGAGATTGAAATTTTCATTTCGCATTAACTTTCTTAATATTGAAGTTAGAAAAATAAATCCAATTAACCAGACTGGTGCCTCATTAAGATGAGCAACTGTTGTAATAAAGTTTTTAGACAATTTCAGTTAGGGGCTGAAAAATGATTTTCAAGCCATATCTCGACTTTTCTAACTCAACAATTTATGTTGCTAAATAGAAACTTAGAAGTAAAAAAATCTTACTTAGCCATCCAGGTTTGCCAAGAGGAATTTTCTTAAGTCTATCTCAAGTTGCTGTTCGAAATTTCGTTCCGTATTCTTTTTTCCCCCCTTGAATTTCCTTCATTGAAACAGTTCTCGCCTTTTTCTGCTTTTTATTGTTACGTAAGCTTATATTAAGATTGCTCTAATAAATTTATAGCATATTGCACTTAAATCTGTTATTGACAAGACTATTCGCAAATTTCTTCATGTCATCTAAAGTCACTTAAAAAATTACTAATTAGACAATTTTTTTAAATTTTATTCTCCAACTTGGCCTATTTCTTCTTGAATTTCTAAACTGATTTAATACAGATATTATGATTTTTTTAATTATAGCGCCAACACTAAAAGCCACAGTACAAAGCATAAATATTTTATAATTTTAAAATTCATGAGCCTTTAAATTTTCTATTGATATTAAAAAGACTTATATCAGTAGTAACGAAGTACACCATATATTTTTAATTTCTAACAGATTTAAAAGTAAATTTCGTTTCGCTCGCCTTCTTTTTCCGTAATAAAATTTCTTCATTAATTAACAAAAGATGAATACGTTCCTTAAATTAGCACAATTATTTAATGTTGTAATTAATTATAATTATTAATACTGTAATAAGAATTACAGTGTCTAATTTTGTTATCAGGAATGCATTTTCATTAAAAAATTTCGGTAGCTCTATATTCATTATTTAAAGTTGATACACGAAGTCCTAAAGATCAAATAGAGGGAAAAAAAGTATCCTATTAATTGAGGTTTTTGTTTAAAATTATTTTCTGAATAATCTGTTCTTACCAAGCAGATTTGAAATATTGGCTGTCATCGAAGTCGTGAAATGGTGTTTCAAATCTGAAATCAGGCCGTATATTTTGAAATTTGGTATAATATTTATCTTGAAATTGGCATCATGGGGTGAAAAAAACCTTTTGTCGCTATTTCATACCCAATTTGTATGTGTGTCTGCCATTATGAATAATATAATAATAAAAATATATCCATAACATTTATTCTTCATGGAATTTAATTTTTCAGTTATAGATAAAAATTGACGCAAAATTAAATTTTACTCCCCTTTCGAGAAAAAAGAAGCTTGCCAACTCAATATATATAAACGTAATCTGGCGTCTGAGAAGTTGAACGGGGTTAAAAATATCTCCGCCTTTATAGTCTATTTCATTATTAGATACGAAAGGTCATATAATGTTTTGGCGTCTAGAACTGAGGAATGATCCTTTTTAGGTTTAAATTCCGTAAACGTAAGCTTCACTCTTTTCATATGGTTTTAATGTTGGATTGTTGCAAAATTTAATACTTTAAGATCTTCAATTCCTATTGATCAAACTGATTTCAGTGATAATTTTGATTTGATCGACCGTGAGAAGATACCGCTGCAAAGAAACCAAACTTTTAATATTATTTTATTTCTTAAACACTCTCACAATGAGCGTAAGATTTTTTTGTACAACTTTCGTAAGTTAATCTATGATAATCAAATCTCCATATCTGATACATTGTTATTTGTACACCAACCCGTTCTAAACTAGCAGATCTTCTGTTTGAGAATAAAAACATACAGTTTTAATATTGAAGATTTAAAATTGAAAATTTCGTAAGTTAATCTATGATAATTATATCTTCATATCTGATTCATTGCTAATTGGACACCAACTCGTTCTAAACTAGCAGATCTTCTGTTTGAGAATAAAAACATACAGTTCTGATATTTAAAATTGGAAATATCAATGATGCAGATAAATTTGAGTTAAAAAAAATTGGATATTTGTTTTTTTTTATATCGGTAATGCAATCCTTTCCGCGAGCGTGTGACATTCCACATTGTGATTTTGATGAAATACAACGGATCACTGATATCTGCACTGGGCTCCGAAAGTCTGTCGCCAATGTGTTTACCACAAATGTTATAGGTGCAATCTTTGCCTCTGCAATTCCATATCTAAGCGATTTACTGCCTTTGCCAAAGGCCAGTCTGTCAAATACTTGCCATTTTATCTCATTCGGCGGATATACAGCCGTGTTTGCTTTTTGATCGTTTTATGACTCGCATACTTGCATCGCGAACGTTATTAAGGGAATTATTGTTATCTATCGGGTTCAATTGCGGCAATCTGTCATCGACCGCGTTAAAGGGCGAAACAATCCCAACTATAACAAGAACCGGTCATATATAAAAGAGTCGAAATGTTTTTGTGTACAAAAGCCATATCGGCTCTTTTACTTTACCATTGTTCGGATCATAAAGAAGAGATATGTAATTGATATCTAAAGGCCCTTTAATAGTGGCGGAACTTGGCGTTGTTTTTTCTAAAGGTTGGCGTAATGATGGTTGTACGCAGGAGAATAATGTGTGATTGGGATCTTTACGTCTTTTTGCTGCTTCGCCAAGTCTAATAGCATAATTTTGTTTATATTTACGACGTTGCTACTGGAATCAGAATCTGGGAAACTTTTAAAATTACAGATTTTTATTTTCTTCCCAGTCAGTTATAGTCTACTAAATCAAAGACTTTTTCATTATAAAGTTCTTGTGTTGATTCACATAACTCCTCTACCATTTTCTCTTTCCCACCCCATTTTTTACTTTCTTTTTCTTTTTTTTTTAAAAAATTCTCCAGTTGACTACTTTCATACTTTTCTCGGCGATTAAATGTGGCTACAGGTGTTAAAAATAACTAAGTAATAACAACAGCAATAAAAAAATAGCAGATTGCCGAAAGGGAGTTTAGAAACATATAGTTATTGTTAATTTTTTTAAAAAATTGAAAGAAAACTGGGATTAAAACTGCCAAAAGAATGCCAGAATTTAAAAATTTAATTTTGATCTGACTTATAAACAAGCATAGAATAAATGCCGAAAAATATTCCTTGACAAAAAGAATTATAAATAGAAGAAAACTTTAATTGAAAATATAGCAAAAATTCTATTAAATTTAACAATGTTATTCTTGTAAATTTCACAAAAATATCTAAAATTGTTTCCGTTTTCTTGATGATAAGAATTTTATACGCCAGGAAAAAATATTGGTAAAGCATTACAAATAAAATATTGCTTGGAATTTTTGATAAAACGACATTTAAAATATTTCAAGTTTCAAAATATATTTAGTAGATGGTTAAAATGGCTGTATTGTTGCTAATTTTTAGTTTTTCCATACGTTAAAGGCATTCACAATTTTTAAAGCAGATTATTTTATTAAGAAGATAAAGATAATGCTTTTCTTTAAATGAATTATTAGCTAATTTTGATATATTTTACCGCTGTGACCGAAAGGGCACCAAAATTTTAATTCTATCAGGGTAGACTATTAAAATCAACAAATCATGCTAATTTAGTTAAAAATGCATTTAATGACATTAAAGGACATGATTTGCACGGGGACAAAACTATTTAGGACAATAACATTTAATACATATGCATTAAAATAATACTCGGGGACTAACATCACGTTTTACGCTCGCTTTCAAGACATGAATTGATTGTTCATGGCAATGGCCGATAGAGGGCCGAGGAAAACAATTACGGTTATACAGCTGTTAAATCCTTGAGCAATTTTAGAGAATAAAGAATCTATTAATTGTTTTGTTTCAATGATTACTTTTAAATACAGATTTATAAATGTATGACGATTTCATTTAATTTTTGAATTAAACGATTTTTTAAGGAAAAAAACAGTATTTGCATTTTATTGCTAACGTGAGTTGTTATGTCTTAGACGTATTTTTAAATATTTTGAAGTTTAAATTCATTTTTATGGATTGAGTTTTTTAATTTCTGTTATTTTACATTATTTCCCTTTTTTTTTTTTTTTTTGAATAACAATGCTTTGGCACAAAGTGTATAATACTTTAAAATCTCCCAGTCTTTTCAAAATCATTTTATTTTTAACACCAAATACATAATATAATGCTTGGTATCATGTAATAATCGAATAATAATTAAGGAAAAAAAATAAGCTTATTGTTATTATTTCGAAAATATTATTTAAATATTTTAAATCTGGAATTTTTTAAAAGGATTTTTTATAAAGAATTCAGGATTAAAAGGTAACATTCCATACTATTTTATTAACGATAAATGAATTTAAAATCGAAATCTCAAAAACAGTTATTATGTTTTTAATATTTGTTTTATGAAATGATATTTCATTCACGTTTTTGTATGTATACAGTACAATTTTACTAACGAAAAATGAATTTTCAAACTGGAATGCCAAAAACATTTTATTTATTTAATTTTTTTAATATTTGTTTTATGAGATGAAATTTCAGTGATGTTTTTGTGCTTTTATAGTAAAAAATTTTTTGGACCATATATACAAGAAAAGGGCTTGATTTTGATGTAAAAAATAATTTGTTTGTTTTTTCATTCTAGATTTCATATAAATTAATACTTAATTTCCTTTTTTTATTGTAAATATAAAATTTTGCAGATTTAATTGGTGTAAATCGATTATAAATTCAAATTCGACATACTTTAATTTCCTTATCATTCCATTAAATCTTTATTGTACCAAGGAAACATATATTCTGTTGAGGCATTTCAAAATAAAATTTATCATTCCAGTATTCTCTTTGTGGAATTTCGTGCTGTTTCCTCGGAAGAATAATAATAAAGTCGAGTAATTATAATTATCTGTTAGCGTTCCGGTAATTGTGGCGATATCGACTTAAACCATTCCGATTCTCCCAAGAACCGTCCCTTCGAATAATTAACCCGAAGCCGCAGCGGCACGGCTTTATGGGTCGCGCCTTTACTTTGGCACAATCCGGCATTGTCTGTTCATTCGGTTTTCGTGATTGAAAACATCGCGTGCGAACGCCCCTCTCTTTTCTCTCATCTCCACCTTCGTCCTCAGATTTTCTACTTTTCTCCTGTGCCGAGGAAAATCCATTCGGAAATCGAGTTCCGAATGCACTCGATGAGGGTCCGAATGACCGCGTGCTTCAGGGCTCTTCCTCCTGACCAGAACCGCTCGCGTGCCTCGCGAATTCCGCACATATCCATTATTAATGGGCAAAAGCTGCTCAATGTTTGCGATTCGCCAAGGGTTACGGGAGAGGTTAGCTCCCAAATTACCATTCCTTCCAACTTTTATTGTGCCCCGCTTTTGCACGTGAATTGCTCATTGATATCGGTTCGGGCAGTCACTAATTGCTGCGTGTGTCTGTCTATCTGTGCCCCCGTCATTGTTTTCATTTTCACAGGGGAAAGAATGTCATCGACGTCCATGGACGATTCCCTTCTATGTGATGACATCCGGCGCATTCGATCGGGCCGGACTTGCGTGCACGGCGTGTTTATTAGCGAACACCATAACGGACTTGGGTGTATTGTCTGTTGTAATTCGTATTGTCTGGTCCCGTTCGATTCTGGAGCGTCGTCATTTGTTCCATCGACTCGGGGTTGGTTCCTTCCTTTTGTGCTAAACGGTTTAACGGAATTTTGTTTTAATGGACTGGTGACTGGGTGGCGAACTCTTTTCAGAGATATTCCTGTTATAGAATTCCTTGGGAAATTTTCTTGGATAAAGGAATTGTTTGAATGAAGATTCATTTCTACGGCGAATAATTCTTTTCCGATTGGAGGGGAAATTGTTAGCATTTTCTCGCGTGATGAGTAAATCATACATCAGATACTAGTTGCTAACATCTCTTAACTGATAACTATCGTAATTGAATTTCATTTATAGTTATCTTACCAAAAACTTTTCACATATGAATTCCAAAAGATAAAATCATATAAAACATTCTTCTTTTATCCTCACTCAGAATTTTAAATTTTGCCCTTACCTCATGTCATAAAATAACTGTTATATGGTCAAATGTAATAATTACTTAGCTGTGATAAATGTATTAAATTATCTTTTCACGATTAATAAGAGTTGTCTGCTCTATCCGATTTGCTGAAGAAAATTGTATACGATTAGGGTGAGGATTGAAATTTTAAAGCAATTCAAATATGGCGCCATCAATTCCCGTTAAATTATTAGTGTTTTTACCCACAGTGGTAGCATTTAAAATTGTAAAATTTAACAAAATTTGCTTAATTTTTAAAATTTGACGCATTTTTCAAAAAGTGGCATGTAATTCAAAGTTTTATACTGTTTGGTTTTGTATTATATAGTTCTTTAAAAGCGCGTACTCTTGGTGTGGAAAATACGGAAGTCATTTCATTTCAGGACAAAACATGTAACATGCCATGGGCTAAATTATTTGAAAAATATCAATAACTTATAAATTTGAATGAAATGTACTTTAATTAGTTTTTCGCGGATACTGAATCTCTAAAGAAACTATCGAAAGTCGTGTATAAAAATGCTGCAAAATTATTTGAATTTACGAAATAAGGCCAGAACCATTTAAAAGATGGATAGTAATTGAAATGTTTACTATTACTTTGTTACATTTAATTTATATTTCTAAGTAAATTGATTTTGCTCATTCATTACAATAACTTACTAATGCACCATTTCTTACGGCATTTTATAAAAACAGTTTGTTAATATCTGTTTAACAATGCTTAAAATGAATTGAGAATTCCAATATAAAAACCTTTTTAGATGGAGAAAATATGCAAGAGATAAGTAGTAAAATTGCATAGTAAAAACAAATTATTTATTAGAAAACCACAAATTTTTATAAAATATATGGGCAAATTTTATTTATTTTTAACAACATATTTAAATATATTACTTCCAACTATATATACAAAATTATTTGGAAAGTTCCAGTAATAATGCAATTAGTTTCCTTCACAACACGGGGAAGGTTAAAAAAATCGCTCTTTGAATGGTGAACTTCGAACGACAAAATGTATATATTTCAGGCGATTACAAAAGAAGGTTCCGTGCATGGCTGAACTCTTAAATCAGAAAGGGTTCATTACATGGGTGCCCATAAAGGAATAGGAAGGAACGGGGGAAGGGATGTACGGCGAAAGACACCAGTATAAAAAAAAAATATGTACAGGCAAAAAAGCTGAGACGTGACAAGAATGTTCGGTTATAAACCGAGATTCCACAAGTAAATAATCCGGAATGCATTGTTACTGTATTTTCTATTTGCATAACGGATAAAGGGGAAGTTTTCAGAAAGGGGTGGAGGGTGCAATAGTTGGAAACGTGTAAGGATGCGTATAGCGATAATAGACTTCAAAAGGGATCACGGTGGTGGAGGGAGGAGACGAGCCACATGGTGAAGAAGGCCGTGCCTCCGAGCACAAAGAACCAAAAGGAGCGGAAATTCTGCGGAATATATATTGCTTAGCGGATAGATTTGCTATGCAAGATGCTGGCTGCAAGATTAGTGCTCGGAAAATTGTTGTTGTCCGAGAATATGCAGAAATAGTTTCTTGTTCCTCATCCTCTTTTTTTATGTATTTATTTTTTAAGCGATGGATACTAAGAAATATCACCCACTTTCTCTCCCCACCGGTCTGTTGCTCCTTTCGAATTCAAAACGATACGAGGGTTGTGTGTGTATATATAAAAGGGGTGGACTTGAAAAATTGGCGGTTAGAGAAATGCCCCCGCTTCAACTCATGTGAAAGCTTTTTAAACGAACTGTGAGCTAGACCGCACACGATATTTTCTTATATATTACGTTGGAACTTCTACTTCAATTTTTTTTCTCTCTCTCACTCTCTACTCCCTCTTTGCTACTCCCTTTTTTCTGGTTTCAATGTGCGTTTTCCGTGAAGGAGAAAACCACTTTTAGGATGTATGGTTGTTTCGTTTTATCATAGCTCACAAACTTTCGATGTCTGCTTTCTTCTGAAAAGATCTTGCATGTATTAGGTCGTTTGCCATTGTCGTTCAAACATGTTTAAACCGTTGCTTGTATGCAAATATTCAAACGGTTTTTTTTTTCCATCGTGAAACCTATGAATGTTTGAGCGTTCTTCTTTTTTCTTTCTCTCTGTTTTCTTTCCGGATCATTTGTAATAGACTGGGCTTCTTTATCGAAACGTATTCTTTTGTTGTGACAACTTATGCTTTTTGTTCGAATGATACGAGATTTATTTTAACTGGCAGTTTTATTTTTTATTCCTTGTTCCTCAGCATCTGAGTTGAACAGTTTTGCAGATAATCAGGTTCAGAAATGTAATCGTCTTTTCATTAAAGACTTAAGGATTTATACATAAAAAATGCATTAAAACATTTTATTTTATACCCTATGACATTATGTTCGCTCCTATTTTACCATACCATCTCTAATATCTTCCTCTCTTTTGCAATTTTTTTAAAGATGCCATCAGATTTTCTTATGTTTATATTCTATTAAAATCATCAAATTTACCTTTGTGAAATGGTATGTTTTCCATAATTTACATTTCGTCTGATAGTTTGAGATGACAAAAATTAAGTCAAATTCGATTGTAACTAATCAGAAAAGCTTCGAGTAACTATGACGTCATCTATGGAAGGAAATTAGATAATCCCAATGAACTTGAAAGGTAAATGGAGGGCAAAAGGAATGAGAGAAATGCTAACAGAAATACGTTTGGAATGATATGTTTCAACCAAAAAAATTGCTTTTTTCTTTTCATATGGAATGAATAATTCTTAATATTTGTGTATTAGAATTCCCATACCAATATAAAATTTATAAAATTAAAAATTTATAATGCGCAATACTATATATAGTAACTAATTTACAATGAATGTTTTATGTTCAAGAGAATGAAATACTCTTTAATATTAATAATGTGCATTGGTGAAATATTAGTTTCTTTTTTCGTGAGCATTTTTGCTGACTTTTTATTACTTATTTCCTTTTTCCCATATTAATTACAGAAATAAGAAAAATTTTCATATGCAGGGAGATTATAAATTTTTTTAAAAAAATGAAAAGAATATTCCTATCATAAAAATTAGTTTCGTTTGAGATGGAATTTTTTAGATGAATAAATTTTATGAAGCATTAAATTTTGAAAGTTCTTCTAAAAGTATTCCATCATTTAAAATGGTTGATTATTTTACTCTTATTACATAAGTTGTGATGTATCTTATTTACAGAATTAAAATGATATTGCAGAAATAATATTGCACATCTTGAAACAAAGCAATTCAAAATATTTTTAGATTTATTAAGATATGTATACTGTCTAAATGTAAACCTCTTCGGAAATTTTATTTTCTTGATTTTTTATAGTTTTTTTCTGACTTTTGTGCTCCTATAGTTTGTTAAAATATAATTTATTTATTATTATAGCATTTGAACTTTTTTCTGAGATTATTTTGGATATGACATCTAATTTTCCATCGATCGAATTTCAGTAAATATCTTCAACTGATGGATATCTCGATAAAACGGATTGCGTTCGTTTTTCTAATAATAGCTCATGATTCAATTAATCAATCTAAAATCCATTCCTTGGGGATTTCTATCATCCATATAGAAATATTTTGTATCTAATACTGCCGTGCATTTAAAAATGTTGCTTGGATTTGAATTTAATACTGTCATTTGTGTAAAAATATTTTTGAAATTTGAATCGAATTTTTCCATACAGGTAGAAATATTATTTCAATCCAATATTACCTTCATATATATTTCTTAAATTTGAATCTAATGCCGCCATATATAGAAAGACTGTTTAAATTAAAATCTAATATCTGGAATGAGTTCAAAGAATTCAAGGTATTATCTTCGAAGTGTTTGGCTCAATGAATTTGTACCAATCCCTAAATGCGTTAAACTTATCAATGAATTGTTATATCCTTAGGAATAGGTATATCACTATATCTAGTGTCACTGCACTATACCAAACATACATGGAAATGGATGAGATGTTTATTTCTTTTTTGAACATAGCCTTCCGCCAATGAAGATTCAAAATTAAGGGTCGTATGAATATCAGAAATATATAAATGATTTTTTAAATTCCAACAAGAAATGCAATTAAATTTCTTCCACGTTTATCCTATGAAATACGATCCAAATTAAGAAACCTGAACATCTGATTCCAATTCATTCTTATGCATGTGCTAATTCTTTCTCTTTCTTTTAATCGCTTATTCGTCAATTCTTTATTATTATTATTATCACGAGCTTCCCGAACCGCTTAGTTAAAGCACTGCATAACGCTGTGTAATGGCATATTCAGAAAAAAAAAAGGAAAGCAAAGAAAAAAAATTGGATATCAGGAATCAAAAGTCGGCTGACACAATGCATGCTAGCTCGCAATTCCCCCAACCCTCATCATCAGTGGTAGCAAAGCAAGCCACAACAACACGGAACACTTCCTCACTCGGGGAATCAACATCTCATGCACGCTGCGCGCGAGAACCACGCTTTTAAAAACACAATGCCCGAGCACTTTGGAAAGGCAGAAATTAGGAAATATCTTTCGCGATTGTGGTGCTAATGGTTTACACAGGTCGGGTGACCTTAAGAGAGAGTGGCACAATGCAGGTGAATGGTATGCAACTCTTGGAGCCAGCTATGCGGGAAGAGATGCCAGGAGGGGTTGTTAGACAAAGACGACGAGCGAATGAATCGTAAATAAAGCCGATAGAGGGCGAGAAAAGTGGATGTACACCCCCCCCCCCCTTATGAAAATTGTAATTGAAGCGTTGATTATGCAGGGAAGAGAAAGTCCTGCCGGCTTGATAAGATGCCCCTTTTGTTGAAATGAATCCCCAGGTTGGTGGCTGCCCAATTTTCCAGTCGGCTGGCTCTGCATTCTCTTCCCTTCTCTTTCATTGAAGTCAGGAGGAATATTTTTCTCCCCTTTCGCTAGGGAAAAAAAATGAAAAATCCGTTCTGAATAGTAAATTTGTGCTATTATTAAATAGAACCGTTTGTGACGTCAGTGACTTGTCTGTCCCCCTCTTGCGAAAGTACGCTAATAAAAGAGGATTCGTTAATTAAAATGTGATTTTCCCCTTGCCTCTCACAAAAGGAGAAAAATCGAAGTAGGGGGGGGGAGGTGTGTTGTTGTTTTTGTTTATTTTAGTACGATGCCATCGACGAATATTGACGTTGCAGAGTCGTTGTTTGTTTTTGTACCATTGGTGATCGAGAATGTAGCTTTTCAAGCAGAAATTTCCTATTCAGATCAAGAAGTTTGGGTGGAAAAAAACTATCATGTCTTATCAACCGTTATTTGATTTCATTAATAATTAGTTTCATATTTTTAATACTGTTGATTTTCTTATCTTCCCGGAGTTTGCTAAATAGCTTTGAAATTTTATGTATCAAAATATCTTACTTCTTTTCTGTATACAATGATGAAATTTATTATTTTTATATTGATATATCGTAATATTAGCATTTAATTATATGTTATTTGATTGTAAGTCTGGAAATTTAATTATAAATCTGCAAAGATACATATGCTTATCTTAATTAAAGACTTTTTTTTTATAAATTTTAATTGAAATTTAATCTTACAAATTACTAGAGCAAAATTATTCAATAGCTCTTAATTCAATGTTACAATCTATACAAACAGGGTGCCTGCAATAACATCAATAATTAATTTCTAAATTGTCAAAAAAATAAGCATATAATTCTAATTGAAAAAGTGCTCAAAATGAAGTAAAAAATTACATTTTACATTATTTAAACCTGAAAGCGCGCTGCTTAAAAAATTTCTGATTAAATTTTTTTTTACAATCCCTCAATTTTGTTTATCATACTTTTTAACATATAATTATTTATTATAGAATCCCGTTTTTACAAAACATTCGACTCTTTTACATCGAAAACTGATCAGATTTTTTATGTTGTGTGTCGCTTTTTAAAAAATTTCAAGGAGATCTGCCAATCAGTTCACTGTGCTTCCTCGAAGCGGCAGTTGATTGGACTGACATAATTTAAAAAATATTATATTTGGAGTGCAGAAAGACGTTGTTGAATAAAACATTAATATACTAAAAATTTTACATGAAATATTACTAATAAGATTGAGAATTCTATAAAAATTTAGACGTTGTAATATTTTTCTGCAATAAATTTGTTGACTCAAACCATATGAGAATTTATTTGCGTTTTAAAGAATTTATCCATATATAGCTATCGTAAATAATTTAAAAATTAGCTGTTAGGTTACGATAAGAATGGACATCGTGTATACACACAGAGAGAAAGACATTTTTTAAATTGCTGCTAATAACTTATATACAATATATATTTTAATACAATATATTAATACAATATATAATTAATACAATATATATTTTAATGTTTAGAGGGCCTTTTTTCATATGAATAAATCAAATGTAACTCAAAATTTCAAAACTATTTTTTTATTTAAAATACTTGCTTCCTTTCATCAGAATTTAATATGACGATAAAACTTATTTAATAGGCAAATCTCGGGGGGGGGGGGGGTAACTAAATATTTCAATAGCAGTAGAGTTTGGATAAGAGTTAAATAGTTATAAGAGTTTATTAGAAATAAACCTTAGAAATGCAAAAAAAAAAAAAAAAAATTATGAGAGCGAGCAAATCTTTTCGAAATCAGTGACCCCCTAAAAATGTACCAAATAACAAATAAACATTAACAAAATGATAATACATATGAAATACCATAACTTAAAATATAAAGAAACTTTATATCATTTTTACATATATTTTTCTCTCATAAAGTATTTATAAATCTCTTTTGTAAATATTTTACGAGAGAAAAATATTCTATAAAATTCTTGGTAAGAAAACATTTTATAATTTTTCAAAAAGAAATATTTGCGTATATTTGTATATTAATTTGTAACAAAAATGGGATTTAATATATATGATAAAATCCTCCTTTGTTTTGTTTTTTTCTCCAAACCTGATATAATTAAGCGGATGAAAACGAAGATCTAAATAGTGTTTTCTCGACATTCTTTTACAATTACCTTCCCATTTCCTCTCATTCACAAATATTCTTCTAGACAGAGCTAAAATTGTACGAAAGAGGAGCTTTTTATTTATTCTCCGCAAAATCCTTTTCAAGAAAACTTCATTACATTACAAAAATTATCACCCTTAACGATAAAGCTCTTCACTCCGCAGCAAACAAAAGCCGTCATCTTGAGAGAAGTCTCTCTCCTCGAACTCGAAATAGTCATCCGGAAAAAGCAATCGAGCCGTCCGGTTAAGTTTGATTCGCCCGGGACGATTAAAATGAAGAAACGTCTCTCCTCTAAAACCGTTCTCAAGGGAGTTAAATATGTTCAATTAAGCGTTTTAACGTCGCCTATGCTCTGAATTTCGAGAGGGACGTTGAAGGGAGGGATGGGGGAGCGTTTTAAAGAAGCGAGTAGAAAAAGATCAGAAATTGAAAAACAAGGGAAGAGGGGAGAGCCAACCACTTGGGGGACTGGAGAGACGGAATTTCCAAGCGAGCGATCTGCAGCGCCCGTTAAGCAGGGGGTAGCGCATGTAAATGAGGATTTTGTAATTACCGCCCCGCCATATCAGATACGCCGCCGTTACAAACGCTTTTATTGCACAAATTAAGGGAAAATATGTCGGCTTTGTGGCCGTAATTAACATTGCTATCTCTTGATTAGAAACTGCCGGCTTTGCCCCAGCAATTAGTGGTCCCCTATTGCTAACAGCAGATTTTGGTTTAAATGCTGGGGCGGCGCGAGAGAGGAGGTGACAGCCATTTTTGTTGCTTCCTGCAAAATAAACACCGAGGATGAAAAGAGCGTGTGGGTTGTGTCAAGTGATGTTATCACTTGGCTAGGGGTGGGGCCGCTAAACCGGTGGGGTAATTAGAAATTAATCAGTCATTGTGCCTCGGTTCGTTTGTCTTGGGAAACCTTTACGTTTGTTTGGGTAGTAGGATTTCACCACGTTCTTACTTCGTGTAGAGGTCCATGAAGCAATCCATTTTGTAATGAATATACTTCTGTATGGTATTCCTATATTTCTTCTGTACACTTTTAGAGATATTATCAAAGAGAACAGCGACTTGATTATAAAAATCAAAATATGATATTTTAATAGTATTCATAATATTAGATGAACCCTACCCAATTCGTGATGCCTGCTTTTTATTTTAAACAATAATGTTATATTCCAGAGCAAATTGATTTCATTATGTAAAAATAGAACATTTAATTCGTTTCAAGAAATATTTAATTTGAATTGCATTCGAAAGAAAGAATGTGTAATTCTTTGCATTGATGTATGTAGCTAAATTTTAAATCTATGGTTTGCATTAAAAATATTAATCTATTAATTATTAATTTTTTAATGCAAACTGAGAATTACACAGTATCCTTGAATTTCTATTAATATATTAAATAACTGCTACTTAAAATATTATGACGCATATTTTCGCAAAAATTAAGACATGAATCGACTATAAAACTTCTTAAACTCCAAAACTTTATCTCAAAAAACTTTATTTAACGATATCTATTTGTCCTTTCATTTCCTTGTAGGCTTGTTAACTCAAAAAATAGCTATAAGGAACTCTGATTAATGGATTTAACTTGTGGTTTTATCGTAATAAAAGTATACCTTCATTATATTTTGTGTCAGATTCAACGAAATTGTTTGAAAAGTTGATTGTCTGCCAGACTGTTTGTTCATGGTCATGAAAATTATCATTATGATCATATGAAGTACATGAAGCTGGAATTATATGAAGATTAGAAATTACAAGACATAAATGTCAGAATTTTGAATGTAATTTTAATGGAGGATAATAGAGCTATACATAGTTTCAATTTATATTATTCGGCCTTTATTCTTAAGAGGTTTCTTCAAGCCAAAAGCATTTTGTCACTAAAAATATGCATAACGTTTTAATTTTATGACAGTGTTTTTATAACTTATTAAGTTGTCCTGTTATAAGTTATTAAAGTAAAATCAATTAAACTTCGCTGAAAATTTGGCTTTTATGTTAAAGAAAAATGGTTTCAAACTATTCTTTTGCCACACTTTCACATTTCACCATATCTTTGGTGGAAGTACATGAAATTATATCCCTTGTCAAAATACATTAACCGTACTGTTTTGAAACACACAGTTAAATAGCAATCGCATCATTATTAAACATATATCTGTCTACATACATATCTATATACACAGATGTTTGTAGATACTATGTTAGATATCTTCCCATTCACAAGGATCCAAACTAACAATTTTCGATTATTGTACTTCGGTAAGGCATAGTATAAAAAAAAGATCGCGGTTATTATATTAATTCACCACATTTTTAAATGTAAATATTCTTCCTGTCATTTTTTCTTCCAAGCCGTTTTTTGTGAAATAAATGCCTCCTGGCGCATGCGGAAAAGCACCGTGGGTTTTTTAATTCGACAATGGACAATACTGATGTATTTATTTTATTTTATTTCATCTCAGTGTCATTATTTATTAAAAATTCTGATAATAAAAATACTTTTTAGAAACTGGGAAGTACTACCTTGAGACATGTACTTAAATTTCTTTAAAATTGTCTTTTAGAATAGATTTGTTTTATAATACAAAATAGATTAACTATGTGTGAAAAGAACATTGCAACTTATTAATTTAAATTACAAATTAATTGCTTAAACGTTTCTATAAAACCTTTAGAAATAAATTAATTTAAATGATTGATGGGGTTTTTTTTCGTAAATTCCTTGCAATTATATAAAGAGAGTCTAATATCGTCCATCTGCACAATTACACATATCAGTTCACTCTTAATTAGTATTAAGTACAAGAAAACAACTCGACAATACGCATTCCTTTCTCTCATTGTAATATTTGCACAAACGAACCTAGAGGGCGATATCATATTTTAAGAAACGAATCTTTACTTCAACTGCTGCATCCATTCTTGGGGGAAGGCGCTGCTATTATTATGAAATAGTTGAAATTGTGCGAGTAAAACAAAGTGATGTCAGTTCTTCCCATAATATCTGGAAAAATTCCAGGAAATAGCTCTCTTTCGATAATGGGCGGGCGCGATGAGTTTCCACAATAAGTACCGCCGTTAAAAGTTATGAAGCCTGGTTAATTACTGAGGTCTCCTGCTTCTGCTGTTCATTTGCTCGAATGGGCGAGTGTGTTTTCTGATACTTGCTTTTGGTTTCCTATATCTAAGAGAAGGGGAGAAAGTCAGGAAAAAGATGTTTCAGATGCGACTTGCGTGCTCCTTTACTTTTAGTTGTCGACTTCCTGTTTTGAGTCACGAAATGTAAAGTCTGGAGTTGTAGATGTTTTTGTATGAATTAATGATAATGCTGTTTAAAATGTCATAATGAAGTTAATTATAATTGTAATGAGTGAAAATACCGATATACCAAGACAGTACCGGATGTCTTATGTCCATATAAAGTGCCTTTTCGTGCTTCTTATTTAGTTATTATACGGTTAATTTTAGTTTGGATTTGGATTTTTGTTGTTAGGTTGTTCTTCAGATTTGTTCTACGAATAATTTAAAACAACTCACCAGTAACAAAATTTTCAAGTTTTGGAAAACTTCTATACACCAGGGGCTCCATGGAAATGTTATCTATATTTCATCTTGTTAAGATTCTTTAAAGGAAAATGTGTTAACTATATAAATTTTAAATAAATGGCTTAATTGTTTTTTTGTAAACATGGCATGGTTATTGAAATTGTCTATATGACTTGAAGCTATTGTTTCAGATAAAGTTTTGGAAATTATTTATAAGCAACTTACAATTATATATATAGTGAGAAGAAGGAATTTGGAAACATTTTTCTAAGCCAACGTCCTGGCATAAGGCTTATAATTATGTATTATGAGAATAAGGAATTTTTTGCTATAACTTGTATCATGACACTCAGAAAAAATCAATGCAATGGCTTATTCTTAGTTAATTTTATTTATTTAAGGAATAATTATCTTTGGCAAATTTCTGAAATACCGAAAATTTCATATGCGAAGTCTTTTTATTTTTCTGTTTTAAAATTAATTAAAGTTATTCTTTCTTTTATTCTTATTCCTTTTCGCTATTTCTTTTTTAAAATTAACAACTTTCATAGTTAGAAATTATTTTTCCTTTTTGTTACGTAATTGAATCTGTTTTAAATGTATAGAACGCATTTAAAGTTTCTAAAATTGAATGAATTTTATTTTAATAAATTCTTTCGATTTCATGCTTGCAATGTTAAGCAAAACATTTATTTATTATAAAATTAAAATTTTGCTGTAAGCTTCAAAAATAAAATTGATAGCTGCAAAATCAGACAGTTTTATTTGTTTTTAACTGGATTTTGTAGATGACTGACAATTATTTTGAAGTGATAATGTGTAATGGTATTGATTGCATATTGTTGATAAAAATCTGTTTGACACTGTTGAAAATGCAATTGATAAAAGTAACTTTATGATAGATACTAATTTATATTTTCATTTGACAATGTAATGACAGCATTTCTAGCTATATTTGGCGTCCAGTTACGAATAGTTTTAATTTGTGAAATGTGTGTGAAGAAAATAACAGTTTATAAAATTATATACTGAAATCCTCGAAATTAAAAATTTGGCGCATAAATCATCCTTCATCTCGCCGCCACGCTGCCAACTTACCCGTAGTAATTCAAGTGTTGGTTTGGAAAAATACTAAATTTAAATTCACAAGCTACATATCTTATGTCAATCTTTACTTATATTGAAATAAATATAATTATTATAGTAAATTCGTATCTATTACCGCCAGTAGAAATATGCAAATTCAAAATTTCATGCATGGTTGCATGAAATATTGGAAATGTTTATTTTAAGAATTTAAAATGTGATTCTTTATCCTTTTCCCTTTTGTTCTTTTGTGTAAATAATTCTTAATTTTATGCAGATCAAAATCAATTTCATTTCTTTTACTATTTCCTGTTCTTTAACTATATTGATTTGTGTATGTGATAAAAGTTATTAATCTTTTACAATTGAATTAAATTAAGAAACGCATGCTTATTTCCATACTCGATTAGTGTTAAAACTAAACAAGTAATACTTTAAAAAAAAAATGTCATGTCAATTTCTACTTAGGTCAACGAAGAAATTTTTTATTTTAGTTACTTTTTATTTAAATAATTATCGAAAAAATACCATAAAAAAATTATTGATTTTCTCAAGAATTGAACTCGCATTCTTCACCTTCACGTAAAAAAATACTGAAATCCTTGCATATTAACGATTGAACTACTGCCTGTCGATTTCAATTTTCATTACAAACTGCTAAGACTCTATTTAAAGTATTAAAAATTAATTAAATTTAATTAATGAATTAATATTTGAAAAAAAAAAGTAATGTATTAACATCGTGTCTTTCAATACAAATTTTTAAAATGTATTTAAATTTTAGTGGATGAATAAAAATTATTTTATTCAAGATTGAAATTTTGAATAAGATATTAATATAAATAGGGAGAGTGAACTAACAGTAGGAATGAAAAACAAGCATTGGGAAGGACCCTTCTGAATATTTCACATTCCAATTAAGTGAGAATTATATGAACCGATGAATGATACAAACCAGAGAAACAATCTTTCCCTCAACAGGCTGTTGTCTGTAGGAAAGGGCACATTTTTGATTCTCGCTGTGTCAATCCCATGATCCTCTAGCCCCCTTGTAAACAGATCCTCGGAACAGGTGACGAGCGATAATAAGTCAGTCAGTTGCTCTCTTTTCCGCCTCCCCTAATCAATCCCTGCCCGGCGACACAAAAGTTACTTCCAAGAATCGTAAACCGATCCGCGGAGCCACTGCCATAAATTGACTCGTCCCGGCAAAAGGTGCAGCGAAACGTGCTGAAAACTACTCCTCTCTCTGCTATCTTTTTAAAAAATGCTTTTCCTCATAACCCGAAAAGGCTTGCTACACCCCATGTCACGCTCCAAGTGATCCGCTTGTTGTGAATGTGTGTACTCCGCGCTTGTAAACACAGTGATTGGAGGTACAGGGCGGATAACACTAGCGCCTCATTAATTACACTGTCCTCCCCCCCCCTCCAACGCCACTGGATCAAGTGGACTGCTGCAGCCCTTCTTTTCTTCCCTCTTCATTCCTTTTCTGGAAGAAGGGCCGGGGAGGGATGCTGCTCACACCGAGAGGAACACGGGAACAGCTTGCGAAGATTACCATTAATCAAGGGAGAGGGGGGCCCTTGCTTCATTATAAGCAAATGGGTTTTAATTTGCCATTGTTTAGACGCAAGAGTTTTGCTGAGCGCGGTGCAGTTCAAGCGTTGTAGATTTATATAGCTGTTCATCGCAAGGCTGGACCATGAATATTCATTAAGAGAGCTTAATAACTCCCCAGTAATAACTATTAACTCCCAAAGTTTGCCTCGGAGTGCCTACTCACGGTAATTAATTCTTGTAAAACGGGAGGAAGGGAAAGGAACGGGACTCTCTCTCTCTGATAGAAGGGGTTGGGCCCCTTGGCCCGGAAAACTGTGAGTGGGCCCCCTTTTCTAACGCCTTTTATTGCACGGTCGGATCGCAGTAACACGTGATCTTCGCCACGTCGCTAATTATAGCAGCGAATGGTTTTGAAGAAAGTCATGTGTCTCCGAGGAGAAAGTGGTGGGAGAAGGGTCTTACCATTATGTTTTCGGCAGTGGCGACATCTCGTGACGGGATGGGGCTTTTTATAGCTGACCCCTCTTTATTAGGTCCTACTCCAATTGACACGGAACATGAATTAAGCATGGCGGCCGAAGAAGGATTGAGTGTCAAACGCCTCTATTGGACTGACTATATTGGAACGGGAATGCGATCGTGAATGAAAGTGAAAAGCCTACATAAAAAGGGCAATGGTGATTACTAGCGCATGTTATTTTTTTCCTTGCTATGGATTGAACTGAAAATCTTGTTACTAAAAGATTGCCGAACATGTTAAAGTAATCATGATTCATGGATTGAAATAAATCGAATGGAAATTTGAAGAGCAATCATAAATTATCTATAAAATATGATAAGATTTATTCAGCATTTCCATTATTAACTGATTTTTTTGTAAATTTTTTTTACAAAAGGGTTATTTGTTTTTCCAAACTGTGTCTGCCATTTTTCAATATGATGTCTGATACATGTGTTTGAAGATACAGACATTTAAATTTGTTTAATTAAAAATTTATTGATTATTTTAATTAACCAAATAATTAATAATTAATCTACTAGAATTATTAAAAATTCTTAGATTTTTTCAATATTGTGGTTTTTTAATGTTTAATCATTCATTTACCGTTCATTTTAATCAACTGTCTGTAATGAAATCTTGTAAGCAACATATGAAAAAAGTCAAAGTATTTTAAAATCTTATTTTATGAAATCTTACTTTAATTATTAATTATGTTTCTGCACCAGTTGTTTTTCATCCGAAATGTACAGATTTGAAATCAAACATTTTACTTAAAATATATATAATTGTTGATAAATATCGTATTTAAATTATAGCCTATTAATGGAATAGCCTCATATCTTAATAAATGGACCTGATATGAATTAAAAATAACTTCTTGTCCTATTTTGTTTTAAACGTTGTTACTTTATATATATTTTTACAATACGGCGGTTGTCATATTATGTCTGTTAATATATGCGCATTAACCCCTTTAATTAACAAACTATTTCATTGCGAATACCTTAATTAATTTAGCTGAATAAAATTCAAAATAAAACTTCATTTGTAATTGTGTTTATGAAATAGAGAGTGAATTTCCAGAAAAGCAACCCACCAATCCGGAAGAGCTACCTCCTCTTAGTATTCGAAACTGCCTAAATTCTTTAAACAGTAGCTTTTTAAACCCATTCGACCATCATATTCTTAATAGTGTTCAAGTTAAGAAATTCTTACGTGTTGGATCTTCATTGCTATTCTTAAAGAGTTCTCTCAAGATTCGAGTCGCATTTTCCAACCCAAAGGAAAGCAATTACCTTGAATGCTTTTAACTATATTCGCACCTTTTAATGCAGTCTTATTGTATTAGATTGCTCGTCTAAAACAGCCTCGTTTTTCTAAATTTCCTATAAAATTAACCTATAGTGCTGAAAAGCTAATTTCTCGAATATAATCACGGCACTTGATTAAGGTCTAACTTATATTCTTCAGATGGAATGTTGGATGCATAGCTTGTTACGCTTTTAAAGCAATGATCGTTAAGGGGAAACATTCCAGTAGGTTTTCATTGTCTTTGATTGGAACACGTATTTCGGAACGCTTAAGCCCCACCTCCGACCACCCTCTTCTTTTCCACCAAGACGGGCCGAGATGCGTCACGTAACTCCCTCTGACGGGAGACAGCCGAGGATTGTTTTGTGAAATTTTAAATAGCGCCGTCCTCCTGCACCTCCACCCCCCAACCGATTTGATTACGTGTTTGTTCCTAATGTCTTCCGCACTGCTCGTAAAGTTGTTACGAGTGCTTTTCAAATAACGCAATTAGTGAAATTTTGCGTTTCTCTCACACAGTGTCTGTGAAAAGGCGCAGATGTGATTAGTTCGAGAGGAATTCTCACTCTTTCCGTGGGTTTGTTAAAGTTTGTGTTTTAAAGATTAAATTATGAGCGATATTCGGGAGGCCGCTGATTCTATCTTCTCTTCGTTTGCGGGCACCCCTTTATTCATCGTGCTCCAAGTCTAATTGTTGCACTTTGCCGACTTTTCTCTCTACGCGCGCCGCCTCTTTCGACTCTTTAAATCTCGTGACCCCCTGAACTTCGACAGGGGATATTCCTCCCTACCACCCATTCTCCTCCCCTCTGCCTTCACGTTCTGTATGTAGAAGAGGTTATTGCGGAACGTGCAGCGACCGACCGACTGACAGACATCCTGTGAAAATATTTTCTTGGATTAGAATGAAATGCTTGAGAATAATTAAATTTTTCTTGCCTTTGGTGATAACACTTGGCCTATGATAGTGGGCACATCATTAATGAGGATTCGATATATGATGGGCTTCCATGATTATTTAAATTCCATGATATATATTTCTCGACTTAAGAAAAAAGTTTAATCGTTATTCTTTCAAGTTTAAATACTATATTAGAAGACAATAAAATGTATCGAAAAGCATGTTTTAATTTAATTTATGACCCTCTCCCAGGAAAAAGAATTTCAAAAAGCAATTCATGTTTGAAATCTAAAAACTAGCTTGATATATCAAATGCGCTGTATCAACTCCGTGGCTCCATTTGCCTAAATTGTTTCAAGTTTATAGTGTTATGTTCATGTTATCATCCTTCAACAAACAATCAAATTCATTGGCTTTTATCAGTAGTCATAAAGTTAGTCATGTGACTAAATCTGCGTTTTCGTACTAGTTAGTCACTACACTTTTGTTTAAATAATATTATATAGTAATTATCTATATAACTAAAATAACTTGGAAAATTGGGATTATAGCCTTTGTCGCTCTATATCCCAAAATATTTACATTCAAGATTCAACTTGGAAAAACAAAAACCAGTTACCAAATCCAATAACTACTTTTATTTCATATTAAAGTTAATAAACTCTAAATGTGTGATCTATGGATATCTTTTTCCTCTTCCCCTCCTAATTTCGAGAAGTGCCTCAAAAGCACTATTCCTCTGTATATTCTCTGACATTATGACAAAACCTATGTCGCCTCTCAATCAGTGTTGTGATTTTAACAGTTTTTATTTCATTTGAAAGATCATGGAGTTTAGTTATGGCCCTCCACCTTTGCCTTTCATTTCCTAGATATACATACCTCAAAATAAAATTATGATACAGTCTCCGTCCTTTACAACTGACTGATTTCCCCACTTTGCGTAGCTAGCCAATTAGAATTCTCCAGGTTTACTATGTTGATATAGTTAAAAATAGTCTTTCCATTTGATGCAATATGTAATTCAATAAAATTGATTGACTTTTCTAAACTGATGCTATTAAAACTGTGGTTTAAGAATTAGTCATCGAGGGCGACCAGTGATAAAGTAATTTAGGTATAATTTTATTTGTATTTAAATTTATTGTGCAGATGATAAAGCAGAATAACAGATATCACCTAATTTATGCAGTCAGCATTCTTATAACTTTCCTTTAATAATACATCATGTCTTGTTATTTTACATTTTTCAGCGTGTAATTTTTAAGAGTAAATCTGACTATATGTCTATAATTTTGTGACCACAGAATTACTGTACACAACCCTAATTGCAATCAAAACCACAATTTTGATTTAGAGATCTGACTATGTTTTTCTTGCCGTTAATGCATACAAATTTATAACTGAAGCCACTCTCTTTTTGATACTTTAAAAAAAGAGTTATCTATCCCTTCTGCTTGTATTTGAAAGCCTTAAATCATTTCTTTTTTTAAATTCATTTTCGGAGTTAAATCATTGTAGCTGAAATACTGTCGCCAAAAACAGGAAAGAAAAAAAAGTGGTAGATAAAGTAGCGAATCGGGGTATTTCCCATCTCTGGCATCTGTTTTCATCAGCTTGACAGTTAAGATGCTATTAAATATGACTGAGTGGCAACACACTGTGAGTTACACTCCTTGAGTGCATACTTCAGTGATGACGTCGATGGGGAAATTATATCATCTGATTAATTAAAGTTTTTATTCAGATTTAATATTAAAAATATCCCTTCTAATGAGGAACTCGTTTAAAAATATTTTTTAATGATCGATCGCATGATATTTTATTCTTGTTAGATCTTGAATCTTTAAAAATAAAAATCCGCATAGTCTGCGTTTGTTCTGCTAGACAGACAACAATCATTACGCATATGTCGGAAACAACCCATTAATCGCGCAGCTTAAAAGCACCTCCACCAAGAAAAGGGTAAAAAAAATAATAATGAAATAAAAAAAAGTTACCCACTTGCTTCCACTTGTCGGCACACAGAACGGGATTCAAACAATGGCGATCCTTTCAATTTCAAGAGACCCGACCAGACACACGCCTCTACCCACACATAAAGACAACCCCCTTTAACAAGCGTCCATAATGAGGTGGGGACCGACTCTGGGACCTCTCGAGGTTTCCAGAAATCCCGCCAAAACACGTTCCATTAATCAAATGGAAGATCCTAAAGTGATACACCAATTTTGGTAATGAAGGCGGCTCTGCCTTGGCCTCTTGTACCAGCGTCTTCATTTCGTATATAAAGGTTTTCCACATCCTCTCATTCCAAATAGATATCTGCCCGAGATATCTCTGTGTGCTCGGCCAACATCTATTTGCCTCGTAAAAGCCCATCGTTGCCTCGTTAAAAGGGGGCAGATTTAACGAGAGTGCGCAGAGAGTTCTGAGGATTTGCTGTGTTCCAATTATTGCGCACTGATTGAGGAAATTTCTTCCACCAGCTTGTTTTTCCAGAGTTTCACCGTGGATAAAGTCGAAACCAATGAATTGCGAACTTCGGAAACGCATGATTTTTTTTTTTTCTTTTTCTTCTCCCCATTTTGCATAGATAATAATTTGGTAAAATTCCATGAGAAAATATTTTTATTCACTAATTAGAAAGAAATGACGATCTGGTATTTCGTTAGTGTACTTCCAAATGAATGCTCGAGGTATAATTTATCAGTCTGAATAGTAATAATATACTCTGTGCTTATATATATGCAGAATTTCCACTAACTCAAATCATTTGTACTTATTAAAAGATATGTTGCGACGTTGGCTATATTTTATATCTGCCATTTCTACATATAAATTATTATGTTTTATAATACTGGTAATCCTTACTTACTGCATTTGCATGTAATGTTCTATCTTATATATATATTTATGATTCCCGTTGAAACAAAGGTTATCCAGGTGTTTCTGTGCGCGTTTAATTCAGTTAATGTATTTCACAAAAATTTTGGGCGATTTTATATGTTTGAATAACATTTTCTTAATAAAACACTTCCCTTTTGCTGGTGATATTTATCTTCTAATGATAGCTGCCATTCGTTATAATGAATTCCCGTCGTTAATATGCATTTTTTGTTAGTCCGAATTTTGAAAAACATAAATAATTACATCTCCCAAATTAATGATTTTTTAAAAAATACTATTTATAATTTGTCATTGATTCTCTATATATTTCTGTACTCTTTTTTCCATTGAACTACTCCTGTATTTACTCATAATAAATGGGAATTATTAAGGCGAGAAATTGAAAAAAGTCTTTGTCTGTCGGATTACTTTAAAGCCATGTTTGAATAAATTTTAAATCAGTTAATCTTAAGTTAAATCTAAATGCTTTATCTTAATGTTGTAAAATAGATGTTTATTATTATTAGTCTATTCTTAAATGTCTTTGGCTACCATCTTATTCTGCTATGATTAAATTATATATATACACACAAAGAGAGAGAAGATACTTTGAATTTTAAAACTTCGCTTTTATTCCATCCTGGAAGACATAATTTATCTACAAGAAGCGTGGGCAAAGCACGTCCATTCACAGTACTGCACAAAAGCAGAAGGGTAAAAGAGAGGAAAAATATTTTTCCCAAGGTATTTATACCATTAGATTTTGATAGGAATTTCTTTACAAGTAGCGATTTAAATAAAGAAATTATAGAGATCTTTTAAAAGAATGTGTTAGATCGTCAAAATTTTATACCTAGTGTAGGAACTTGTCAATCGTAGCAATTTTGCAAAACTCATGTTGCATTAATTGAATAAAAAAAAGAGGAATTGGATCAGGAAATAAAAGATCATTTTAGAATGAAGTTAATATTGGCCAAATTAAAATTTGAAATTATATATAACCTTGTTATTTGACAAGACTGAAAATATTCATCTGATTAATTTAGTCAAATTATGACGCACACTAATTTAAAACTATACCATCTCGAAAGTGAAAATCCTTCTTCAGAATTAATGTCGCAAGAAGACTTTTTTTCTAAATCTTAATTTTAACATCGGCAAAAACATGCACATTGAATTTTTGAAAAATGGGAGCGAAATTCATTGCAATAAAGATTTTTAAAAACTATATAATATGTTTAAAACTGTTAAAACAAAATAGAAAGCATTTTACAGGAATTAAATTAATGTCATTAAAAAAAATTTTGTTTTAAAATGACATAACATTTTTTTATCATAAAAGTCAATAAATAGTTAATAGTTTTAGAAGATATAGTGCTCAGTTTTCCTAAATAAATCTTAGTGATTATCAATGCTGACATAATAAAGTCTATTGTCGCCCCTGATTAAATCCTTTTTGACGGGTATTTCTTGATTTCATTTCTGTCTTCATTCTTCTGAGAGAATAAAGCTTTCTTTGAGTCTTATCGCAATTTTTCTAATAACTTTTTCCAACTTCATTTATTAACAAAACTTTGAATTAAACACAGCCATAACGAAGTTCAGTGTAGTAGTCCGAAACTGTCGGATAAAATTATTTTATTTACATTTGACTGTTGCCATTCGAAAATGTATAATAAGAGCGATTTCTTACCATGTATGTTAGCCTTTTATATTTATGGATATTATTCATCACTCTAAGCATTGGCACTCTCTTCATATAAAGTGAATGTAGTGTGTTAAAAAGAAATGAAGTCGTTAGTCATCGAATAAAGTGCGTTGTATTTTGTTGCCAGTCTCTAATTTGAATTCAAATCACGCTGCATGATGCATTTCGATGAAGAGAAAGTGGACATAATTGAATGTATTTTCCTTTTTCACTATATCATATGTGATTGCAATCTCCAACAATCTTCTCTATGACAAATATATTTACGATGTTTATACTTTTTAGATCTTGTCACAAATATCTTGTAACTTAAACAATCGTGAACTCTGTCTTAATGCAGTTTATGATTCAGAATTTTTTGAAGGTATTTTCCAATTGTTATTTTTCTTGGAATGTAAGAATTTTTGCGCGATTTCTTCGAATCATTCCCTTGTGAATTTGAAAACAAATAAAAATTTGAAATGATAATAAATAATCACAAATAAGCTACATAAAATGATTATATTACTAATTTGGATAAAATATTTCGAACTATAATGATTTTCTGTATAATCTATTTGCGCATTGTCCATCAATTTTATTAATATCACTATCACAAGTTGTTTAATTATTTCTATCAATGCTCATCAATTTGTTACTGTCTCAATATAAAATTAAAGAACAATTAATAACATCAATTTATCTGCATGGTTCATCATTATCGGCTTGAATAATTATTTGAAAATTCTTGTTTTTGTAAATTTCCTCACTTTCGAATAGTAATAAAAATATATAAGATATCATCCATAATTCGTAAATTATTACCAAAAACATCATTTGCTGTAAAATTATCTATTTGCATATTCTTCGTCAGTTTCATTAATATCAAATTTATAAAAATTTAGGAGTCCATCTTCATTAAGTAATCATTTAAGTCTTGTAATAGAAAGCTTTTAGGTCTACCTAGATGTTTTTGTTGCAATGCTTGCATTTTATATTTTATAAATGAAGTTTGCGAAGATGGTAATATCATAAAGTTACATTACTAAAAAAATTCGACTTGGAAAATTTGAGGAATTTCCACACTTTAGAGCTTCCTAAGTCTGAAATTAAGAACTTTTGATATTATGTGAGGGCTATTTCTGAGCACGGTAGCTCAAAAGCACTACTTGAATTAAATTCGATACACAATACTACATCAAAACTGTAGATTTTTTCAAAAAATAATTCTGGATGAAATCTGTCACAATATAGTATGTTTGCTAAACCGTCCGTCTCCACGTGAACATACTAATTCATACTTGCATAACTTTTGGTTTTTGCACTAATTTGAGGATACAAACCTCCATTTGAAATATATAATTTTAGTATCTATGTTTTGTGTTGAAACCAACATTACTTTCTCGTGCTATTATTATTCCACAGGATAGCACAATTTTCTGTTATTTTCAACATGACTTTTTCGTATTCTCAACTAGTTCACCGCATACCACAAGCTGGAAATCTCTGTTCTTGTAGGATATCTCTGTCAATGCCCGTCTTTGTAACAAATGATGCTTTTCGTCCTTACTGAAAGTCTAAAAATACTACAAATATCGCCAACTCGCTCACAAATTCACCACCAAAAAAAGAAGAAAAGAAAGAAAGAAGTCTAATAAGTTTCTCCTCTATCGTAAAATTGAGGTCCATTCGCATCAGCACCTTTCATCGGGTGTGCGTTTCGAGTCATACATATTTAAATTGTCATATCATCCGAAGTCGCACGCTGTTGGGTCGCTAAATAGTATCACGCTCCCTCTGTTCAAGGGAAAAAAAGGGGCATACTTCCGTCTCAATAGTTGTCTTGGCTTTGTGCCCATAGGGAAACAGGACTCACGAAATCGTAAAATTGTTTTTCTTCTCTCGTTCTCCGTGAATTTCGTAAGGGAGCTCAAAATCTTTCTGCTGGGTGTGAGTTATTTTTGTACCGGCATTTTTGCAGAAATATGACATTCGTAACGCCGTTAAGTGTTTTTTATCGAGGCGGAGAGCTTTCAAAAGTGCGGATCGTTGTTTTGCTAAGACTGGCTCTCTTCTCTAAATCTTTCCAATTCTGTGTATGATTCTCTTCTAAGTGAGATTCCCCCTCCCCTAGCAGTCTGTGTCACATGTACCGTTTATGGTACGCCTTGATAATCGACTTTCACTACGCGTGACATTTTTTCTCAACCAGAAATTGCCGTTCTTCTCTTCGTTTCATTGAATTGATTGCCGTTTGTAATCTGTACCGTTTTCGGTACACATTACAAAGGACCATCGGTTATAATTACTTGAATATTTGTCCGTTCAGATGAGTACTATTTATTTTGTCCAACAATCGCACAGTCCAACTGTAAGATTTATTTATTCATGCGAATGGACAAAAAGCAATAACTCTTTATTGAATATACTATAAATGTTGCAAAAACTATTGATTATAATCATTTGAATCACCAGAATTACAGTCCGGATCCTTTGTTTATTCATTTCAACAGTGCGTATTATTTATTCACGCCAATGGATAAAAAGTAATAACTTTAATATTAACTGTACTGTTTTCGTACACATTACAATAATTCCTTATTATTGAATGTACTATTTTCGGTACGATCATAAAAGACAACAGATTATAATCATTTGAAATGTAACCCATTCAAATGAGCACTGGATCTCTTATTTGCTGAGTCCAACTTATTATTTTTGCGACTGGAAGAAAGATTATAATTCTTAAAATTGATGTACCATTTTCAGTACACATTACAAAGGGCAGTCGGTTATAATTACTTGAATCATCATTCTTTCAAATTAATACTAGCTCTCTTTTCGTTTAGTCCAACTATATGAATTATTTATTTAGGCGAATGGATAAAAGGCAATAACTTTAATATTGAATATACTTTTTTCGGAACACATCAGAATCTATTTCCTTATTCAATAAGAAGAGTAGGTTTGGATTTCTGTTTATCATTATTATGAAACTTTTGTCCAGAGATATATGTGGACCAAAACCAAGAAATACTCGCATTTTTAAAAAAATTTTAGATTGAAATTACATGGTATAACTATCCTAGATAAGCATAATTTTAACACTCAACAGTCTACTATCTGATGCGACGTTGTAACTTCGATTCCACTTTATTCCCGTAAAACGCTCTGTGGATTCAAAAATTAAATTTTCCCGAAACTTGAGATTTCTATTCCGTGAACATAAATTTGATCTCTTTCGTCATTCGAATTATCTGAAACTGAATTATTGTACGTATTGTTGTACAATACGTACAATTTGTTATTATTGAATTTGTTGTACGTATGAAAATTATTCAATTATCTTTTCAGGTCCACTTTCTAATATTAGATATGATGGCAAGTTATTTCTTACTCTTAAGCAAGGAAAAAAAAAATCTCAAATAGCCGATTATAATAATAATTATTATTCATTTAGCCTATATAACAAATAAATCGTTTTCAGTTCACTAAAACTTATTTTAATAGGAATAATATCGCCTGCTTGTCATTTTTAAGCTAATTTTAATATGATACTCTTACTATATTAACATACAATCTGTAAGTTGAGATATGCATAATGGAAAAATCATTCAAAAGGCCTTTAAAGGCAGACGATTCGATATAAAGTTACCAAATTTGATATGTTCTTTCTACTTCTTGCATAGCAGACATCACTAAAAATAGAGGTTTTAGAATTTTTCATTAAAATCACTCAAATTGCTTTTATTTTTCCTCAATAATTTCGGAGTATATTTTTGCACTAAAACTATTTCGATATTACTTTAAAATTCAAACAATAAGCTGTTGTAACAGCTTTATTACTATACATTTTTACTTTTATTTAAATAAGTATTAGGGGATAACTTTTATAATTGTTTTCTCTTTAAAGAGACAATTATAGAAAAAAATTGGGGCAATATATATCAATCAAAATATTTTCCGTCATTTTCTACAACTTTTTCCCATTTTCGACCAATAAGTCTTGCAACTGATTGTCTTCGAAATTTTTATGATTCACCAGGCCATTCTTTGTCTTTGAAATCGAAATCATCACTCTTAAATCGTTGAAATTAAAACCGACTCTGTGTATCTGACGAACCAGCATCACCATAAGTTTCTAAAAGTGTCTGTTGGACTTCCGCGCGAGATTTCTTCAAATCAAACAAAAAAACAATGAATGTTGAAAACGTAATTTGAAGCGTTCCATGATTGGGGTATTTATACATTGAATAACGCAGTAATGCTAAAATGGAAAGTTTCAAAATGATAAAAATAAATTGATAGCAAATTAATAAATAAGTAAAACCCAAAACCTTTGTCGTTTGTATAGATATTTAGCATGTTTACCTATAGATGTCGCTGATTAAAATACATACAAGCACCTAATATTTAAACATATTAAGTATATTTTAGAATAAGAATTTTCATTTTTTTTAGTTACGGCATTTATTCTCCTTGGCGTTGTGAAGGTATTAGTATATTTTCTGTGCCTGAATCGTCAGAGATTCGCACCTGGTTTCTAATTAAATGACTCCCCTCCTACATCTACAACGTAGCAAAAAATGGAGTAAAGTAGAATGGCTCGTGGCAGCGGATGTGTTAAATGCACTTTTTGCAATAATTGCTTTTTATAATGAAATATTATTTTTTTAATAAAACAAAATGTAGGTAAACGAAGTTGATCTGAAACATTGTCATGTTGCGACGTTTTGGACTGGAGGGTGGAGTCTACTTAATTTTTTTTAAAGATTTGTAAAATTTTTATATATATACATATATGTCAGTATAGAATGGTTGTTCAGGCTTTCACGTGAACGTTACAAAATATATTTTACGTCACACAAAGTCGATGAGTAATTTCCAGAACACGATCCCTAATCTTCCACAAAGCACGGTTATAAAATTTATTATGTGAAAAAAAGAGTTCTTTTGAAGGTGAAAGAGCGTGATACAAATAATTGCTTTCAGCAATATGATTCGGGATTCATGTTAAACGTTCACTTTTATTGTCCAGCCACTCTGTTTGTGCTTGTGTGCTGTAGGCGTGGTTGGTTGACGAATCATTCGAATTCAGAAGCTAAAGCAAACAGATAAATGTGAAAAAAAATTCGCATTTTTATTTCTTTCGGAAAACATGAAACTTCTGACAGCTTTGCTGGCGACAAAACTTTTTTTTTAATTCAAATCTTTTCAGTTAGTATAATCGCAGCTGCGTCCTGAAATGTGTTCAAACTTTTCCTCTTGAAAGCTGTGTAAATTCCAGGCAAGGTATCGTAATTTTAGGATGAAGATTAAATTTGCTTGTTAGGCGTAACAAGTTTCCTAATATTGCCTAAAACTTCTGGATTACGTTTTCGAAATTTTTGTCTTCCGTTCTTCTAGCATTATTTTTTCACATATTTTACATCTTAATTACATTATATATACCATAGTTTTTACTTAATTATGAAAATTTTATTTACAAAGAAGTTGGTGCAGGCCAGACATTTTGAGGGAATCTTTTTATACCTGTACTATGTTTTTGTAATCATGTGATTGTTCATTTCATGAAGCTTCAAACTTCATTTTATGATTTTACTTTTTGATATATTTACCAGAAAAAATATTGTAGTTGCCAAAAATTCGTCCTTGAGTCTTGATGTACCTTTCTAATTCCGAAAAGCATATTTTTGAACTCTGCTGAATTTTAACGAACTTATCTGAAGTTTAACGAAATTCTTTTAAAGGAGGTTTGGTTGCTTATTTTTTGAGTACAAATGGCAAAACTTCAAAATATATAAAGCAAATGTAAAACTGAATATAGAATTTAAATATCTGAAATGGTGTTCCATGTCAAAATTCGATCCATCAACAATCTGAGTCAAGTCCATTGACTGTCTGTCAGTCTATATATTCGCAAGCAAGTAAATGCGATAAATTAAAAACGCAGCAATTCAGATTTAGTAGTGGTCTTGTTTCTAATTGTAATTCTATGTCGAATTTTAATTTCAATGGATCGACAAAAAAAATCATCCAGAATACAAAATCGATTTTCGACCAAAAAGACGTCCAAATTCGGTTCGCGACAAAAAATGGCGTCCAAGTTTTTTCGGTTTTCTCGGGTTTTTTTCTGTATACTAAGAAGCACAAAACATTCGTAGAGTCTGAAATAAATGTATTTAAGACCTAATGGAAAATAAATCATGGCCAAGAATAACAATATGGTTCTGGAAGACCATTCCTATTGATTTAGGGATGGATTAAATAGTTCATATTTTTCCAGAAAATGTACAATTCAATAAAGATTGAATTGTACTAAAATGAATCAGCTAAATGTTAATATCTTGACATTAAAAGAGAAATGCAAACTGTGGTTGAAATTGTATTTAAAAATACAATAAATAATTTTTGTTTTCTCGGTGTGGAGGAGAAAAGTATTGTAAGAATTCAAAATTTCGATCTGCAGATTTTGATAAATCTCCGCCTTTCAGACTTTACTGAGTTCAAAAGAAAAGTTCGTTATTTCGAAAAGAAATGGGTACTTATTTCGTCTTAGAAAAACATTAAATAAAATGAGGATTAAATGCGTTTCGGCTATAGTTCTTCTGCTTTCTCTTATATAATATGTACAAGAAAACGTGTTATTAAAAATTACAAATTTTCATAAATTTCTTCATTTTAAAGTTTCATGAATATAGAAAACGTTGTTTAAGAATTATCTCACTTTGCGATTACGATAACTCAAACAGGCATCAATATATGGATTTTTCATTAAATTACCAAATTTAGGTCTAAATAAATCTGTCTAAACGAGTATCTAAATCTATATGCCCTTCCGTTCATATCCATTTACATTGAATTTTAAAAACTCAAAGAGCTAGGTAGATGATATTAAATATGTAAATTTACTGCAAGAATTTTGAATCTTATTTTGACTAAATCAGTCAAAGAAGTAATCATTTGTCGATATTTATATTTATGGGTATTTGAACGCAGAAATATGAAGACGTAGCGAACTAGACAAATAAAATTACATTTGTGATCTTTCGGTTGCGTTATAATTCTGTATTAAATTTGAAAGTTATTTAGTGGAAAAGAAAGACAGTCAAAATGCTTAATTAGTTTTATTCATTGTATTACGAAGCATAAATTTCTTCATCTTATGCCAAAAAGTCCAAATCTTAGTCTGGATTGTAATGAGTTATGAGCATAACCAAATAGAGTAGTCTTCCCTAAATTTTCGTTGTATTTTTTCTTATAAATATACTTTTATATTATTAACCAAATATATTGGCGAAAAATAGTTACGAATAAATATTCGTGCGTATTATTAACCGAATGTTATTGCCGAACAATAGTTACGAATAAATATTCTTTTTATTATTAACCTAATGTTATTGTCGAATAATAGTTACGAATAAATATTCTTTTGTATTATTAACATAATATTATTAGCAAACAGTAGTTAAGAATAAGTATATATGCGTATTATCGAAGGACAATAGTTACGGAAGAGCCAAATAGAATACCGTCTTTGATTTATAGCTAAGATGCTGTTAATACATACTAGATAACTATATGAGACTTTTGGACACCTTTTTTTAGACGTATAAAATCACAATTTCAAACAGATTACAGTCATAATTGCAGTCATAAAATCACATACAAAATTTCATTTATTTCGCCTTTGTTCATATCTTTGAGTTTTTGGGTTATCGCATATGCATGCTTTTCAAAGCACAGACCGACAGATAGTCGGGACATATTTGGTTTTAAATCTGATACCTACCTGCATATGGATGTTATATTTATGTACAAAGTTTCATGTATTTCGCTCACTTCGTTTTGTAGTTAAATTCAGATGGACATATTTCCTCTTAGTGGAATTCCATCAACATTGATAGAAATATATAAATTTAAAATAGAGACCACATATCGAATTTCATCCATCTAGCTCAAAGCAATTTTTACTAAATATGTGTTGACGGACAGATTTAATTCTCGAAATATATTTTTTAGATTTGGGGTGGATCTGAAACATGAAAATTAGACAAAATCTCGCGTTCGAATTTTTTGACTATATTTGCGTTCGAATTTTTTGACTATTTCAATATTTTGACTATTTCTTTTCTTATATTTGGTACCTCAAATGCAAAAAGTGGAAAAGGAATAACAAAAACTAAATTGTGTTACAATTTTTGAATAACTTATTATAAGAATATCAATGCCAGTCCAATCTATTTCATTTTATTCGTAGTTTATATTGTTTCAATGAAATTGCATTTATTTCATTTAATTATTATGCGCATATTCGAAATTTAAAACAATGTTCGCATCGAAATTAGTAATTTGTCAACTAGTGTAACAGCTAGTACTACTGAAGTCCAAAAAAGTATTCTTTGCAGTTTTGAAAAGACTAATGAAATTTTAGATACATTAACTTAAAATAATCTGAAAAAATAACTTGTTTATCGATAAATATTTCCCAGTTCTTTTTCTTTTTCTTTATAAAGCTCTCAGATGGCAAGAAAAACTCTTAGTGACTATAAAACTGCAATGTTGTATCATAGTTATATACCAAAGGATAATTTAGTTCTTCAAAGGGGAAAAAAAAAAACAATTTGTAAACTTCGTTTCTTACTTCTAACTATGCAATCTAAGTTTCTACCATTTAAAGGCTATGTAAATCATTCTCAGAAATCAATCAATCACCCTCCCCCCCCTGCAGCTGTATTCGAATGAGATGCTTCGCAAACGGTGTCGCAAAGTCGCGGAATTTTCCTATTGGTGATTTGCGAATGAGTGATGCGCAGTTGGTGTCATCGAGACAAAATCGAAAACTTCCATCCCAAGTTTTTCCGAAGGTGCGTGTTCAATTGCGCGCGCAGTTTGCCGAAGTGTGTAAATGATTGGTTCTTTCACAGAGGGCAGCACTAGCCGAGAAGGAAGTGAATCATCTGAAAGATCAACTAGCTGCCGCCAAACAGTCTCTCCAATTGGCTGATCAGATCCAGAAGGCTCCTGACATGGAGCAGGCTGTTGACGTTGTAGCCCGGTCTTCCCTAGAGTTAGAGCTCGCATCCAAGGAAAAGGAGGTAAGCATGGGGCGACATCTGGTGGGATCATTTTCAACTTCTAATTATTCCCTCGCGTGTTCTTCATGTTCTGTTTATTTCGGAATGACAGCAACTTGTGTTCAGTCTTTGCAATCTTTGAGAACTTGCATTCACGTTGATTGGTTTTGGTTGCTCGCTCATTTATTAACCTAAATTTATATGTTGAAATTATTGAAAGGGATTGATCAAAATTATGTAAAAATCATGCTGAAATAATCGGCACCGTATTTCAAAATCATCACTTAAATTGATGAATAATAGATAAACAAAATTCTAATTGGTGTTTCTGATTTAGGCTCAAATTCTTTCTTAGGAAAATTTTTTAGATTGCTAGAATTTGTAAAATAATTGACTTTTCATAGTCGAGCAACTTATCAAGATAATTTGTTTGTATATGCATTTTGTCATCACACTTCTGATCGGAGAATGATTTAAACTATTTGGATATTTTTATTTCTTATTGAAATTATTAAGAATATAACATTTATATTTAATTATATATCATCAAGAGCTTGCAGAAATTATAACGATCCAAAAAAATTATCTTTGTTTTGAACTGGACAGTAATCTAGATGTTTTGTTGCTAATATATCAGTATAAATATTGTACTATTATCTTCTATTATTATCGCATTTAATTTCTTTTGGAACGTGAAATATAATGATTACCATTTGAGAAGATGTTATTTAAGTTAATATTGTAAATTTTTAATTTTATATAACTTTAATTTTCGTTCTAAATTATCCAAAATTATCAACCAATGCATTTTTGTCGTCAGGTCAGTATAATTATTTGCTACTTGAGATATAAATATTAATCATAACGCAAATGTCAGTCAAAATAATTACTATGATTGAACTATCAAAATATTCTCCCTAAGTTAAGTTATATTTTTCAAATGCCATTTTTAAACATTGATTATTTAATATGCCATTTATTTTTAAAAATAAATCCTTTACATTTATTATTTTTTAGTTTCAAATTATGTTTAATTTATAATTATGTTTTGAAGAAAAGGGCCTTTTATTTACAGTGTTTTATAATTTAATGCATAATTCAATTGGTTTAACTTTATAAAATGATTTGAAATATCAAATCTTTATTTACTTACGAATATATACTTTATCATCTAAATAAGATTTAGAACTTAAAAACTTCTTTTAATTATTTCATCCAAGAAAATTTTATATCTAGAGAATGACTTAAACTTTCAGATATTTTAAATCTTTGTCAAAGGTAGTAAAAGCATAACTTTTTTAATTATTAATTATTTAGATTATTATTTATTTAGAGACAGAAACATTTATCTCCTTTATATTATGTAGGAATAACTGAAATCACATAGATAGTGATCTTAAAGTGTGATGCGTATCTGCGATAAATATGATTTGATTATGTTCATATATTAAATTTAATTTCTGTAATTATCTTCTCTGCTTATAATAATAATAATGAAGATTTGTTTATGAATTGACATTAAATTTACAAACAATATTTTATTATTATTATAATAAAATCTTCGTTATTGTAAGAATTTCCAAGATTAGCTTTATATTTATATTGAATTGAATAATCTTTTTTTGTCTTCACTGTTAATACAAATAATTTTGAAGTGATGCAGTTATTGTTTGTAATTATTATCTTTCAAAAGATTTTAAAATTCCATAACGTTTTCATAAAGATAAAAATTCCATAAAGATTTTAATTCCATAACGTCCATAACATATGAATTTCTTTATTTTCACATTCTCTAAATGATTATAAATATCAAATATAAACAAATTAAAATTCTAGCTATCTTGTTAGTTTAAAGTCCGAAATATCCACGCAAAGTTGAAAAAGTTCGAATTTTGTTTCAGAAACTATTGCATTTATGAAATTTTTGTAAATAATATATGAATTTCTTTATTTCCGCATTCTCTAAATAATTATAATTACCAAACATAAACAAATACAAATTCTTGCTACCTTGTTAGTTTAAAGTCCGAAATATCCTAGCAGAGTTCAAAAAGTTCGAATTTTGTTAGAAACTGTTGTATTTATGTAGTTTTAAAAAATAATATATGAATATATGTTTGAATTCTATAAATAATTATAAGTACAAAATGTAAACAAATAAAAATTCCAGTCACTTTGTTAGTTGAAAGTCCAAAATATCCTCGCAAAGCTGAAAAAAGTTCAAATTTTGTTTCAGAAACTATTGTAATAACGGATTAAAAACCATTCTGATAATGACTTTAGATTCCATGTTGCTTTTTTTAAATCCGTTGAAAGCTTTTAAATATAAAATTATCCGCTGCGAAATCAGGCGATGCTCGATTGCGTTCATTTTGTTCCTCCTGAAGTAACCATTTTAGTCAAATGACCGGAATAAAAAGCAAATGAACGCAAAGACTTTTTAATTAAAAAAATGAAAATGCAGCCGCTAATTAAACAATTGGAATTAACGTCGGCTTATTTGCATGGATAGTCCTGCGTTTGCCGTTCTTCAATAAAAAAAGATTGTGCTGTACTGATTCAGAATAAATTAGTTTTGACAATAGCACATTTTGAAGTCTAATTAGTAAATTTTTATCTACGTTGTGTCCTAAAATTCTGTTGTAATGGCTATTTCAAATACATTCAGAACATATTATTTTTGCATACTTAAAAGTGTATATTTTCATTATTTTAGATTTTAGCATAGATGTCCTAAAATTCTGTTGTAACATTCATTTCAAATACATTGAGAACTTATATTATTTTTGCATGCTCAAAAAGTGTATACTTTCATAATTATAGATTTTAGCTTCTAACTTTAAAAATTAAGTGATAAAATTTAACATTTTTATTCGGCCATTGAGCAGTATATTATTACTTTAATGAGATAAAGAGACATGTGGTCTACTAATAAAATTTCATTATGTTTAGTTAAATTTATTAAATTAAATTATTTTGTTTCTTATCTAAGATTATTGACTGTTTCTTATATTTTATGCCGCATTAGTCAAGTATTTTTAGCTCTTTTTTTAAAAGCAAATTTAATCTTAATTTTATTAATGCACAATCAAATTAATAAATTTCTTCTTCTTTTTAAATATGTGCTTTTTACTTATATATATGTAAAATTTGAAACAATCTCATCTTTTACCTACCATTTCAAAATTTTAGTTTCCCTTCGATTTTTATAATGTCGATAAGAAAAACTTTTAAGTCAATAAGACAAAATGCAATAAAATTTTATTTTTTTAAATTGAATCACAAAAAAATATGAGTTATATTAGAAAAGATTCGGATGAAATGTTAATGTAAAACAAGTGAGCAGCAAACCGAGTTCATTTCAAAACTAAATTGCTATGCTTAGTAGTGTTTTGTAAAATACCGTTATTGTATTATAATCAGTAAAAAGTCGTCGAAGGACAAAATAAAATTGTCACATCTTAGCACTCAAGAAGTTGATGCATATGTTAATAAACCAAAAGAAACTTATCGTATGTTAAATATTTAATTCTTATTTATCTAATATATTTATGTATTTTAATTTAAAAACGAAAGAATTTATTTTTGAAGCTATTCTGAAAGTGTTTTCAGTTCATTTTAAATTCCTTTTATATCTATTTCTCAAAACAGAATTAATGATTTTTTTAAATATAGTTATTTTTTATGAATATTTTAATCTAATTGTATTTCCATACTGGCAGTATGTATAAAATAATTGTATTAGTTAATTTATTGCTAGACTTTTGAATATAATTGAATGAGTTTTTTAATAAGTAGATAGCAGGCTCATACTATTATTAATGCATATCATGATGCGTAACTCTATAAATATAATTCATTAATCTCACATTTAAATTATTGAGCAGAAATGTTAATTAGCATTTCTGGAATGACTTGTCTTTAAACAATTATTATTATTGAAATGACTTTCAAAATAGAATGTATTTTATCTCAAAAATTTTGAACAATTAACGTTATATAATTCGCACGAATCTCACATATTAAATTGTCACAAACAGTGAAACGAATGCAAAATCAGAAAAGCTTTCCTGTACAAACTGTTCCTTGAATAATACTTGAACCAGGTTTCAACTAAAGGTAATCGGTTTTCTTCCAACAAAAGGGCCCTCTAAAAATTCCAAAATTTGAGTTTCTTTCCTGGATTTAGTTCATTATGAATCCGACCTTTGTTCGTTGTTCGTTACCACCCTTTAGTGATTTGTTCGAATCAAGCGAGGGAAGCACTTTCGAGGAAACCTCTTAGCCAAAGAACCATCGCGGAATGCTGGCTCGCATTTTCTTTCCGAAAGTGATATACTCTATTGGGCAATTTCGGATTCCCGCGCTCTCTGTTCGCAGTGTTGCCAAAGAATTTGCATTAAAACTTAAAAATCGAGCCAGGGAGGGCGAGATTACAATGGGAATTCTTCGCCGGCTGTCATGTATTAAAAAGGGCACCATTTTGCCGGGAGAAAAGCGGTTATCACCATAATTTCCTCCCCTTGAAAAGAGTGACCTGGTATTTCGACTTATTTGTAAAATTCAAAAGGTGCAAGACGTAGGGTTCTTTAAAGCAACTATTCGCAAAGTTTTCTTTGTTTAGTGGAACCTGCCGTCTGCTTTTCATAACATGCCTTAACAACTGTAGGTGAATTAGTTTACTGACAACAGTCCAGAATGGAAAAATAGACTCTATTGTTCTCACTAGAGTATTTGTCATTGAGAATAGTCTAATATCCGTAAAGAGAGATTGTTATTAAATTAAATCTGTGCTTTCTGTATAAGCTCGACAATTAATTTCTATTAAGCTAGACAAATATTGTCCACATATAGACTATGGTGAGTAAATTTTGCGATTATCATTGTTTGATTTATTTTTATTTTTCATTTGCTTTTCTAACTCTTTCAGTCTTTTTTTTTTTACTTTATTCCATAAAATGTCATTGTTATTTAGAGTTTGATAAAGAGAATTTGACTTTTCCTTACAGATCTCTCAGTTGGTTGACGATATTCAAAGGTTACAAGCCATACTCAATACTTTACAAGAGACAAGTGCCTCGAAAGTAAGTATTCTTCTTTATGAAAACTTTTATAGTGCAAATATCATATAACTATATATATTCATATTAACTGGATGTAATTATAGGAGGATTGTTTTTAAAATACATATAACTAAGGGAGATAAATATGATTTAATTTTATTTAATTTAAAGAAATTACATCTTCAATTTTAAATAATTAAGCTATTTTGTTTCTTTCTTAATTTTATATATTATACTTTGTCAACTTGAATTGGAATTAAGATGTTAAATTCACACAAATCAATAAAAAACTGTTTCATATGTATTACAGTTTGCCATTGTTTTCTTGAATCAGAATTTTTAAAATCGTAATTTCTCTACGGGTGTTTATCTAATTGTATTATGCAAGTGGAAATCATTTTTGAAGTTCTCGTACTAAAATATAACGTTTTTTCCAAAATTAATTCTTTTGTATCTAGAGCTTGTTGTGACATGGATTTCAGATTTTTTTAATTTAGCTTAGAAAACTATATTATATAGGTATAATTTGCTGTTGAGAATCAGGAATCTTAAAATGGTGGCTGGTTCCTCATTGCATGTACAATTGTGCTCAATTATGTTTCTGTGATAATCGTAGCGAAATAAACAAATAACTTCTCAACAACTTTTGTTTTAAAATAAGCTGATCTTTTATATTTTTTTCATTATATTCTAAATTACTTTTCCAGTTAAGAAACGATACTCAAATAACAAGTTCCTGCCATTTTTCATTACTGATTTAAAGAAAAGAAACCTCTCTCATTCTATCAATCTTATGAAAATAATTCATCTGTTGTAAATAGATAACGATAAAATAATAATCTGTCATAATTTATTTAATCGAACGTGTGTCAAATTAAATTTAGAATTAGTATATGACAAATAGAAAAGTTGTACAATCTAAAATATATGAGTTTTCCAGCATTACCAACGCTCTTTAATTTTTCACTAATTATTTTTACTGTGAAAATTAAAAATGTCGTTAAGATATTCATTGCATCTTGTTTCTTCTAATTAATAAATAAAAAATCTTTGTATTTGTCATAACTTATTAGTATCTTGAATCAAGTTAATAATAAGAAATTGCATATTATTTTTCACTTTTTGTGTGTGTGTGTGTGATTTGTGGTATATTTTATAGAGATTTATTTTCTATTTAGAGTACATTTTTGCTTAGAAAAAATAAATCAGTTTTACAAAATTAATGAATTTTTAGTGAATAATTCAATGTAATATTTGAGCATTGTTTATTGAGTGTAAATTTTAAATTTGACATACGTTCAGATCTTAGTTTTGATTTCTAATTCTTTAAATCTGTTTCTTTAAATCTCAGTTTTTAGTTGAACGTAATGTTAGTAAGAAAGGTAATTAAACTTATGATTTTACTGTTGTGAATAAAAAATAACTACAAACTTTTTTAATTTATTAATATCATCTGGTTGACTCTTATATGCTTCTAAATTGCTTTTAGCAGGATTAATTTACAGTTACTGAAAACACCGAATTGACCTCTAAAAAAATACGAGGACGATGTGTTGATTGCTATTAATGTTTAGAGCTTTTTTCGTTTTTGGAATTGAAATAATTTTCGTTAATTCGAAAAGCAATCTTATTAATGTCTGAATGTGATTCCATTTAAGTCAGAAACTTGATTTGATGATGCTTCTTTTGGAAAGATGATTACGACTAATATTAAAAAACCTTTATTCAAATGTTCTCCACTCTTAATGACTTGACCCGCGGTCTCGATGACATTCTTCCTAGGATCATATACCCCTAGGTTATCATATTAAAAATATTTGGACAATTTCTTGAGTTTATGATTTTAGGATTTTTTTAAATATAATTTTGTCTAATGTTTTGTTTTTCTTTGACCCAGATTGCTCAACTCGAAGAACTGGTCAACGAAAAAGACAAAATGATTGTTGAACTGGGTGAGAAATTGGTCAGACAGCAAGACTACGACGAAATTAAGAAAGAATTGAGGTAAAGTCTAAATACTTATGAAATTAATCTTAATTTTTTTTCTGCATTTTAAGCATATCTCTTGAAAATTAGATGCTCTTTATTAAAGTGCTGAAAAGAAAAATATTTGCTATTCATTTATCATTAATTTGTTCCTTAGTGTTTAGCATTATTTTTTTAACTACTTAATAAATTCGAAATTGTATGTATTGAATGTAACTTCAGAAAATTAACCATTCTGAAATGAATGTCGAGTCGAAAAAATATAATTTAATTATCATTAATTCACACAAATAATTGAAATTTTTCTGCAATTTTCCTAAATGGCTTTAATAGATAATATAATGCCATTAAGAATTTGAGGTATTTATTAATATATCAGTATGTTTCGGTGTATTAATGTTATATAATTGCTTGCTGAATTGATGTGGTTTCATTTCTTCTAACAAAAGAAATCTATATTTTCAGCATTCTAAAATCCATAGAGTATGTTAACTCCAGGGCATGGGAAAGTAGAGATGAAAACAAAAATCAAAGTGACAAACCTCCCGATTTGACGAAAGAAAATCACAAATCTGTTCTCACAGATAACAATACAGTCAAATCTATAAAGACAGAAGAAAATGGTACGTATTTTTTTGCAAAAGTAAAATTATTTATTTTTATTGTAAGATAATGTAAATAGATGCGAAATTCTCTATGGATAGCATATGCACTCTCTATATTTTGTAGCATATCGGAAATTCTTTTATATGACTTTCAAATTTGATCACGCCCATTCAATAATTCTGTAAATTAAAGGAACAAAAGTGTGCATTTGGTATTCTTTAATTTTCCTGTAATTTATTTAAGAAGTTAACTTATTCAACGTTGAATCAACCATTCAATGAGATTATTTTAATAATTTCTTAAAATATTCTTAAGTATATTGTATAGCAATTTCTATGTTTTAATTAATGGATATACATATGCACAATTCGACAAAATTAGAAACCTTTTTGCATTTGGATTATTGTTTTTATTGTTAAGTATACTTTTTAAAAAAATACAATGATAATATATGAATCAACTTAAAACATCATGATCCTTAATCTCAAGAAAGGGAGGAAATGTCCTTAAATTTTTAATGTAACCTCTTATGCAAATTATTTTGATGCCACAGATTGTCTGTTGGTCTCTTTATCTGGTTCATAAAAAAATATTTTTTTTAATTTCTTGACTTAAAATTATCTCTACTAATAAAAACGAGTGTTTCTCTATTAAAATACCTTAGGTCAAAACATTGAACTTAAATCTATTAAATTTGGCACAAAAATATTTTGGAGTGTAATAGATTTGTATTTAAGTATTTTCTGATTGTATTTAACAAGAAAAGACCTTCCTCATTTCAAAAACTCATTATGCTAGTCCACTAACTTGAAAGTCATTCAGATATGAGAATGTACATTTGTTTTTGTACCAATGTATTTTAGTGTATTTATCTTCAATTATAAATGAAACATATATTTTTAAATCTAAAACATCAGAATGAATACGTTTTGTATTATTTTAACTAATTCGCAAATGTATCCTTTCCAGGTTCTTCCCAAAATTATCCCCTTCACAGCGTGGACAGCTTCGGCACGATGCTGGGCCAAGAGATAGTCACTAACTATGCTCAAAATGTGGCTAAGGAAGAAGTCTGCAGTCGACCCTCTTCCCCAGTGTCCAAAAGTAGTGGCGACTGCTACCCACCGTCATCGACCACCTCCATCACCAGCACCAATTCTCACGAGGACAGAAAGCCCTCACCTCCCATACTGGAGGCTGCCTCCCCCACATCGGCGGTCAACTTGACCTCTGAAAGGTCTTCCCCTTCATCAACCACCCACCAACCTTCAATCAAAGAAATCGCCTCACCCGTCAATTGTGACAATAGCGCCAACTCCTTGGGCAATCTCCAGGAGTGTCTGAGGCACAACATTGACAAATACGCCAACGAGACACTCAACACTCTGAACATTGCCCGGTGTGTCAGGGAACTATTGAGCGTGCACAATATTGGCCAAAGACTGTTCGCCAAGTTTGTGCTCGGACTTTCACAAGGTACCGTCAGCGAACTGCTGTCCAAACCCAAACCTTGGGACAAACTGACTGAAAAAGGAAGAGACTCGTATCGAAAGATGCACGCATGGGCATCAGATGACCAGTGCATCAATATGCTGAAGACACTCGTGCCGAGAAGAGGTAATTGGTTGAATAAATGTGTTAAAATTTTGTCTTGGATTACAAGAAAATGTTCTTAATCTACAAAACTTATGACGAATGAAGACTTCTGTACAAAAAGGAAACAAGAATATTTTTTATTAGCAATTACACGAATATATATATAAAGTGACACTAAGGTATCTTTATTTCTTGGGGTTGTGTCGTTTTAGTATTAAAACGAAGATAAAACAACGAATATCATAAAATATTGCCCTCTCCTTGCACTGAAGTCTTCATTTATTTCTGTAAATTCATTATATAAATTAAAAAATGAAGGGAAGAAATTTAATTTCTTTAGTTCTTCGCTAGATAATGTATTTTTAAATTAATTTTAGTAATCTGTAATCTTTGGCAAATAGTAATTCCATCTAAAAAATGTTTTGCTTATTAAAAAATTGCGAAAGTAGCAATGTTATAAATTTTGTTTCAGCTAAAGCACATGCAATAATTGCAAATTTAGTTATTAGAAATGTAATATTTAAATTTACAAATTATGAATTTTCTTTGCTTTAAATATAATGTTACATAGAAGCTATAAATTGTTTTTGAAGCATTAGAAGTAATTGCTGTTATTTTATTGTTACTTTTGAACTTTTTTTTTTTTGTTAAAATATAAATAAACTAGAATTACTTCGTGGCAAACAAATTTGACATATTAGTAGAATAGATTTTTTTAAAAAGCAAATAAGTTTCAGTTAACTGGGAAATTCACTCTACCACTGGTAGTTACCTCGTGTCAAAGCTCAGATTGTTATCGCAGTAAAATATTGGATTGCGGTGCTAAGCAATAACTCAATTTTTTAAAAAATGTAATCACAAATAATTTTGTGAGTGATAATCACTCCATCAACCGTATTCATTTTTTATTATTTCAATAATTCTATTCTAATTTTTTTCATATAGCATCACTGAAAAATTATAAACATACGTTGATCATACAGCAACTAGATTCAACGTTCATTCACCTAAAAATTAAAACAAAACGAAAAGCACTCTTTTAGTATTTAAGAAGTATTGTTTTTTTATTGCCGTTCCTGTAAAATAATTTAATTTTCAGTGGCAGAAAGAAAATCAAGCCTTCTTTCTTCTCCACCAGGCAAAGACTGTGTCGGCGGCTCTGGAGGAGGCGGAGTGTCTTCATACAAGTCTGACGACCAAGGAGCAGAGGAGAGAATAGCACAAATCCTCAACGAGGCACAGATGGCCATGATGAAACAACAGGAGCAAAAGAGTCCAAGCTCCTTGCTGCCGAATGGCAACAATGGCGAAAACAGATCTGTGGACAGTTGTGATGAAATCCGTGGTGACAGAGAAGGAAATGACTCTAAACTGAATCATGGAAACTCAAGAGACGCATCAAATGCCAGCGATAAGTCTTTCAGGCGATCCCGAAAATATGAGAATGATGACATACCTCAGGAAATGGTAGCTAGAATTTATCAGGAGGAGCTTGCCAAACTTATCGGACAGCGTGTTGAAGAAGGTTTCAGAACGCCCAGAGATCAGTTTGAGAGAACACAGGAAGAGATTCGACAAGCTCTAACAATATACCATCAAGAGCTAACGAGGTTGTCTCATTTGATGCCTCCTAACCATCATCCAAGTTTTAATCCATTTTCGGCTAACGGCAGTTCTTACAATTTATCCCACCTACATAACAATAACAGTAGTAGTTCGACAATAAATAATAACTCAAATAATGTTAATAATGGTCAGACTCATCAAGAATGTCCTGTAGATGCAACTATTGGTAGCAGGTCTAGATCAGAATCGAAAAATAACGGTGGTTCTGGTAGAGAGGAGCCAGAGATGAGACATCATGGAAGTGCCTTCTCACTCGTAAGGCCTAAGACCGAGCCCAATATTTCTTCTTCCATGAATTCTAAGTCTTCATCAACCCCAACTCCTGGCTCATATCGCCATCATAGTCCATCTCCCGCCCCACCTGCCTTGTTGCCTTTGTCCGATTCTAAGACTTCGAGTCCTGGTGCTCCACAGAGTAGTACTGAGGATCTTACCACATCGGCCTCTCCCTTGCAGCGAATGCAGTCGATCACCAATTCTCTATTGTCTCAATCATCTTTACCATCTCTGCCGAACCCACCTCAAAGGCCTGCCAAAGCTGTTCTTCCTCCCATTACTCAGCAGCAATTTGACCAGTACAATAATGTCAACACAGAAGATATTGTTAAAAAGGTTAGTTACTTTGATAACATGGTATTTTATGCAAAAATGACGCTAGCTATTGTGATAATTTCTTTTAAGTGCAATTTTATATAATAATTTTATTTGTTAAAGATGATCAAATTTTATGAAGTAACCTTTTTATGAGTTTAATTTCAACTTAGAGCATGAAAGTAAATTAATAATCTGACATCTTAAAAATTTTATTTTTTCTACTAATAAAAATATTGAAATTTTTGAGTTCTTATGCTTATATTCGCTGTACAGGTCAAAGAACAGTTGAGCCAGTATTCCATCAGCCAGAGGTTGTTCGGGGAGAGCGTGCTAGGACTGTCTCAGGGATCCGTGTCCGACCTGCTAGCGCGCCCAAAACCGTGGCATATGCTCACGCAAAAAGGTCGAGAACCGTTCATCCGTATGAAGATCTTTTTGGAAGATGAGAATGCTGTGCACAAACTAGTGGCCTCACAATACAAGATAGCACCCGAAAAACTCATGCGAACGGGAAGCTTTGGAGGAGCTACGAATCCACAAGGCATCATGTCTTTTGGTGGTAAGATTATATTTTTATGAAATATTGCCTATATTGTAATTTATTGTCCTAAAAATCTTTATACCTTCATTATCTTAAAACGAAATGCATTTTTTGTTCTAGGGTCCAATAAAATGAGTCCTCGACCCATGGACAACAACCTTCGAACTCCGGACAATCGCCAGCTCACTCAAAACAACTCAGTGTACTCCTCTCACAACCACACGCCTCGTTCTGTGTGTGTCACTCCAGATACTATGCCCATGTCTCTGACCGTCACCTCCTCCAATACCCCTGTCACCCACAGCAGGAAGACCCCAAGTTTGTCACGAGGGTACAATCAGCCCTCTGTGTACGAAATGGCAGCTCTTACCACCGATCTGGATACACAGATCATCACTTCAAAAATTAAGGAAACACTCATGGCGCACAATATTGGACAGAAAGTGAGTGGTATTAACTTCTTCAAACCATTGTATCTTTCCTATAATTTAGTCTTGTATCTTTAATCCATAAAGGTATCATAATAACGACACATGCATTTTTATTTTGCTTTTATTTTGAACAACTTTTAAATTTCCTGAATAATTTTCGTTTATTATTATTAATTTATTAGTTATGTAAACTTTTCTGTTACATTCACCTCATTGATAAAGATATCAATAAATAAAGTTAATGTTTTGTAAACTTGATCTCGTTTCTCAAGTGACTTTGAAATAATTTCTCAAAAAAAAAAAAAAAAAAAAAAAGACTAATAAATGTTGATTCTCTTTTTAGATATTCGGTGAAGCTGTTTTGGGTTTGTCCCAGGGTTCTGTAAGCGAGTTGTTGTCTAAGCCGAAACCGTGGCACATGTTGAGTATCAAAGGCCGAGAACCTTTTATTCGGATGCAAATGTGGCTAAACGATCCTCATAATGTAGAAATGTTACAGACATTGAAAAACGAGAGGAGAGAAGGTCAGTCGCTTAATTTTTTGGTTACTTTCTTTTCCTACTAAATGTGTATGCTGCTTTGGCATATTTCTCACTGTTGGTATATGATATTTCGTACTGTGTTTTAATGTGTTTTTATAAAATGCATAATCTGTCACAATGCATTATTAACATACTTTTTAAAAAAATAGTATAACAAATTCAATGTGAAATTAGAAATTTTTTTCTGTCATTTTTTTTATTTATTAATAAAATTGTGTGCTAAAGTAAAACATAAACTTAAATTTGTTATTATTTTATGTAAATTTTTGATTTCTTTGTACAAATTAACACTAATAATCTGCTATAAGGAATTTATTTACTATACAATTTAATTTAAAAGGTGTATTAGAATTGTACAATAAAAATAATTAATGTCTAATATATCCTTATATTCTTATTAGGTACATTTATTCGGGATAAATAACTTTTATTTCTTAGTAGTTATTTTTAGTTAATTCTAGTTTTTATTTCATTGTTTTTAGCAAATAAACGCCGCCGAACGGGAGAAGGACCTATGGACAGTCCACGAAGTCAGTCAGATGGTGGCCAAATGTACAACAGCTATAGTTTCGCACCACCATCTCCGTACCCTCCTGCCAAGAAACCACGTGTTCTGTTCACCGAGGAACAGAAGGAAGCCCTCAAACTGGCTTTCTCACTGGATCCTTACCCCAGCACGGCCACCATCGAATTTCTTGCCAATGAACTCAACTTGTCGGTACGGACTATCACCAACTGGTTCCACAATCATCGCATGAGAATGAAACAACACACATCTGACGACGAACACAGTAGGAAAGGTTCTGATCTTTCTTTGCCTCCACCAGTAAGAGAAGGCATGGCCTTCGAACCAGTGCAGTATCGCCTTCTCTTAAATCAGAGATTAGCTGAAAAGTGCAGAGAGAAACAACCCCAATTCGCTCCTTACGGTTCAAACATGCCCTATTTGTATTCACCTTATCGCAATTGTTCCCCTCTTTCTTCATCTGGAGATGACGTGGGAACATTGGACTTGAGCATGTCTAGTCAATTACGGAATGCCATGAACAGCGGGGTGAAAGCAGATACTACCAATGGCAGCAGCACAGATGATCGCTCCAACAGTGAAATAAATGACGATTCCAATCTGTCCCAGGACAATCTCATGCAAGGGGACAACAGTGACCGAGACTCCATCGATGATGGACAGTCCAATAATCATCGCGAAGCATCTCCTCTAAGGCCACCTGCTCCCAGTGAACAAGTAAGGCCGACAACAGGAGGTGGAAGCAGCAATAGACGCAAACCAGCAATGCCCCAATGGGTTGACCCTGGTTTAGAACTATCTCCCGACAACACAGACGATGAGGATGATGGACTCGATGATGAAGATCGTCTAGGTGACGAAAGTGCAACTGAACAGGAAGAGATCATCAATGGTGTGTGCGTGCGACAAACAGAAGATTTTGATTTGCTCATGTCGCCCAGAGTTGAGACTGTCCATGTGCTGCCCGTACCAGCACCGGATGAAAGGTCTTCTAAGTGCCACACAAATCGCAACGAAAAGAATCGAAGGACTGCAATGGTAAGTCCTGATCGATCGGACAATGAGGTCGAAGGTTTGACAAATGGTGTAGGTGACCGCGATACTTCCGAATCGAATGCAAAAAGCAAACTTTTGTGCGCGAGAGACAGTGCCACGCTCAAAAAACCCGTCTTCCTGGAAGAGCAGGACGATGACGATGATGACGATGAAAGTTGGGATGACGCAGAAGCTAAGGACAGGCGTAAAAACATTGAGAAACTTCAACAAAGGTTGGAAAAAGAAGATGTGGGGGAAGATTGGGAATTTTGAACTGTGCAAATAGCATCAAAAGTGATTCCTTTTCTTTGCACCTTCGATGTGCAATAACATCGAAAGTTTGGTGAAACATTAGAACTCCAGAGAGAAAAGATGGACGTTCATTTTTCACCGTTATATAAACAAAAAACAAATCACATAAGAAATCGCACCATAGTTTTCCAAATGGAACATTATCCCGGTGTAATAAAAAGAGTGGCCTTAAATTCATTAATTCTTGGAAGATTGACGAAATGAATGAATGAATTTCAAAATGTTTGAGAAACGTGAAATGAACCAAAAAAAAAAGTTTTTTTTCTCTCTTTCTCTGTCTTCGAAATGTGACGATTTAAGGGGCTGAGATTTTTTGCAATGTAATGTGATAAATAATTCTATTTCTCCACTTTTACAGTTCTCACGCCTTGTCATGTTTCAGCACACAGATTTTGCTCAGCCTGTTGAACAACCCCATTATAAACAAAACGACACTACTCTTTAAAGTATAACAAAATGAGCAACGCAATGAGCACGAGCTTAAAAAATAAAAAATAAAATTGTTTCTTCTGCTTGCAGCGTGCTTGTGTTTTGAGTATGAATTGACGACTTTGACAGCTGGATGCAAAGAAACAACTCAACCGTTGGATGATGTAGTACCTCACTTGTGTATGTTTTGTGTTGTACTCTGATCTCTTCCCCCGTGCGTGTTGAAGACAGTCTCCATTTTAATCAATAATTTTATTTCAGAATCGATATTTATGTAGCCGATTCGGTTTCGCCCCTCCGAAGTATCGACTCATCTTGGTGCAATATTGAAACGCACCGGTGAAAAAGTAGTGTATATAGGAAATCAAGGGTAGCGAAAAGCACACACTGCTATGCCAGACTGTAAGCAGTATAAATTTACAGTTCGTTTCAAAGGAATCAAAAGTTCACCCTTCTTTAAAACTTCATTTTTATTTTTGCTTTTTGATGTATAAAGAATTGTAAAACGCAGAAAATAGCACAGAACTTTTTTCTCCTTTCCTCAATTACGTTTTATGAATTTCTATATATATATAACAGAGTTTTCCCTTCCCCTTAAAGAAGCATTTGTGTGTTCGTCTTGCACAAGTTATTGTAAATCTTTGAACACTACTTTAAATGTTGTCTCTTTTTCTACCCATTTTGGAAACGTTTCGATCTCTTATTGTACGTTATCGTGTTTTTTGGGTCCTTTACAACCTTGTGACACAATATATTATTACAACGATGCCTTTCTTCATAGTGCACCTGAATGCCGGCAGGTGGTTCTTCTTGCAAAATGGCTACCGACCCAACAGAACTGAGAAGGCGGCAATATGAATTCACCGTCTCAAATTCTATTTATGGTCTTAGGACTAGATCATCTCTAGTCGTTTGGTTTTGAGGATAAAAACGCATTTAGTTTGACACCTTGTAAATATTTGTTTCATATTTTAACTTTTGAGTGTTCTTGTCTGTAAGATGTGCCCCAAACTGTAAAGGTCTTCTGTCTTTTCGGGTTTGCCGACAAAAAGGATTATTTAGAGTTTCACTCAACAAAATTCTTATTCTTTCTGAAGATCAATTGAAATTCACCTCTTTTACCTTTAATTTTTTTAAAGTTTTAATCATACTTGCACATTAAAAAATTGTATTATAAGACAAATTTGAAAAAGAAAATGGATTACTATATCATTTGTTCCAGTTTAATAATAGTTTGTATTTAATGGAAATGATTTAATTTATTTCAATAAAATAATCAAATAGTTCTTAATAAAATTGATTTGCTATGCAAGACAGATTCGATCAAGCGACTTACGCTCATAAACAAGCAAAAATATTTCGCATATTTTCTTACTTTCATTGAAAATGCTAATATTTAAAATGCATAGTTTAATTTTCTCTATACTGCTTAGTGAAAAATATTTTTTTCCCTTTAAAATCTAAATTTATTGAAGCATTATTATTTACTCTAATAATTATTCATAATTTACTAATCTTTTTAAATTTCAAAAATTACGAAAATAAATTTTTGAAAATATACTCATTATTAATCGCCATGAATATTTTAAACCTTATTCACCATTTGGAAGTAAATAATATTAATCTTGAAAATAAATGAACGTTGTTTATCCTAATTTGTCCTTCAAAAGATGGAAGATCTTTTACCTATCCCCCCCACTCCTGTTGCTCAGTCCATTTATACTGGTGCCAATTAACAAGTTAAAAAAAACTTCACATTTTCTCTGTTTTTCCCCGAACTTGTTAAAATCCAAATCCTTCCAAATATTTGATGCAGAAGGATTTAAAAAAATACCTTTCCTGTGTTGTGAAACAGTTCTTTTTTATATGATGCATGTAATGCCTGCTTCACATTTGTTCTCATCTATTGTTGATATATTTAAAAGAGTGCAGAAAGTTTGGGGATGTGCTTGCATTCATTATTAAGTATTATTGAGTATAACTCACAGTATTGTGTTAAGCACAAATTTTTATCGGTTGTTTAGCTTAGTGAAAAAAAAATATTTTAAACTCCAGGGCACGCAATCATCTTCACGATTTTAAATTTCCCCTCTTGCAAGTGTCTTTCATGAGAGCTTTTCTAGACGCTTAGAGAATCGATTAGATTAGATAGAGGTTTCAGTGTTGATGTCTTGAGACATTCTCTTCTAAAAAATTAAAATATTCAATTAAAAAAATTTCAAATGAAAAATGCAATTTTTTTTTCTTCTAATTTAGCTTATGGCTTTAAAGATAATTTTATTAAAAAATTTTATTACAAAATTCTTTTATACATTGTAGAAGTCTATATGGAATAATAAAAATTAAAATTATTGAAAAAAATTTCATCTGCTTTTTAAAAAAAAATATTAATTAAAAATGACTTCGAATCTTATAAATTATCTTTTAAAAATGGCATATTTTTAAGGCTTTGATTACACTTTGAAAACGTATGTGTGAAGATCGCAAAAAGTTTTTATTTAATGCTAAAAGTTTGATCCAAAAATCCGTTTGAATCAAAACCATCAAAATCTATCAGCTGAAAATATTGAATATTCCAATTATTTCAACGTTCTTTTTTTTTCCTTACATGTAATTATCAAAAACCGTTTGTAGATATAAATTTAATGTTAACTTATAAATGTTATAACATTGTAGAAGTTACATTATTATAGTAATGCAGACACGAGTTCATTCGCGTTTTTCCAATAACCAAATTAAAAGTATATTTTTAAGAAACTGTTGTTTTTCTTTCATTCATGGTTATTTATTAAATATAGTTCAAATGATTAAAATAATTTGAAAAATATTTTACCTGTATATTTAGAGTAAATGCTATTATGAAGTCGTATCAAATTCATATTTCTACACAACTGAATTTTTAGTGAACTAGAATAGAATTTTTTATATCTTTAACTATTCTTTGAACAAAAGAAAAATGCATTTAAGAAGGAATTTATCTTAGAAATGTGTGTATAATACTCAAAACTTTTCCGAATTATTTAGTTTTGAAATCTAATATGCCATGCATTCAAATTAATTCTTGCTACACAGAACAGACGATAAATTAGAATTGTTTTAAAATTAAATCGTTTGCTAATAAAGAACAGCCGCCATTTTCCTCTCTATGGCTTAAATCGAAAATGTCCTTGATTGTCTTGCGTCTCAAAGACTCATGTAAGAGGTAATACTCGTGCATTTTTCGCTGTCACAGATGAAAGTGAAAAAAACAGATAAAGTTCATCAGAATTTTCATGTTTATTGTATTGTAAAATAAAAATAAAAAAGTACGCAGGCTTATGGACTGCCATGTTGTTTTCTAACCTGAATGTAAGTTTTTGTGTTCTGTGTTTGTAGACGATGGATTGAGAATCCTTTATGGTGCTCTTAAGTGTAACATTTGTTATATCTTTCGGAAAAATGTATGATTACTCTTTATCATATTATATAATCTATTTCTCTGTTTGATGTATTAGTTTGCACTGGTTTATATTTCTCCTGTCTTGTGGTTTTAAACATTTGTTACAATTGAAAAAAAAGCAATTGACTCATTATAATGATGTAACAAGTTTATAATTTTGAATTGTTGTCTATTCAGTTATAATGTTTAATTTATTGAATTGATTTCTCGTAAACTGGTGATGGGCAGGTTACAAATAATCGTCTTGCTGTTATTGTTAATTTCGTTAGATCTTTTACTTGTTCAAAATTCATTCGTTACTTTTTATTCTTTAGTTTGGAGTTGAAACTCAAGAAAATGCAATATTTCCGTGTGAAATGTATTATACAATGGCTTACAAATGAGTATATAATGAAACATGTATATTATTACATTATTAAGTTAATGAACTGTAAGTATTTAATTTTTGAAAAATGATGCTTTATTCATTTTTTGAGATGATAAAAAATGTATTTTTTTTTCTTCTTCTTAATAATGTTTTTTGAAAAGACATTGTACATAATTCACTTCGAAATAATATTTTAGATTCAATAAAATGCTTAAACCAACTTGGTTTTAAACAGTTTTGTTTTTGTTTTATTTTAATTACATTTCTTTAATATTTATTATAAATTATTTTTTAACAACTTTTTCATACTTTTCTATCTGTCACCAGTTTACTTCTTTTCAATTTCTGCTTGTCATTTTAAGCGCCTATGTAACTATTTCTCTTTGCTTTGATTTATTTCTTTAAAAATCCTTTTTTGCTTAGAAACACTAACAGGTAAATTAGAATTAATGAACCTTTCTTTCTCAACGAAACTGTGTGAGGTGCTATATGCAAAGTCAAGCATTTGTTCTTTCATAAAATATCTAATTGCTGTGAAAAGAATAATAATCAAAGAACCTATCCAGAATGCATCTAGGAAAAGTATTGAGATTAAAAAAAAAGACTTATTAAAATTTTTGGAAACTGTATTCAAATTTTTTAAAACAATCGAAATATATTTTCTAAAGAATCGTTAAATTTTACAAAAAGAGCATATATTTAAAAAAAAAGCTGTTTAAATATTAAGAAATTTGCGAGATTAATAGTTAAATTTAGGATTTGAAAATATTATACATAACTAGTAATTCTCTTAGACTTTTTAAAATTGAATTTCAAATATTCTTTTAAAAAACGAAATTATCTTTTGATGTTTTTAGTTTTTCTAATTTTCATTATTTTTAATCAAATAAGAGAACAGACTGACAAATTCCAGAAAAATGATTTTTGTTCAAATATAAATATTAATGATTGTTTTAGATTTTTATCAAGCAATAATTTATTCTCTTGACGAATAGATTAATTTAAAATAAACTCAAATTTCAGTCAGTATTATTCAACAACAAAAAAAACCCGCTTCTTGTTTATTCTATCTAAAAAGTCTAATATTTATTTTAGGCATTATTAAGCAAATATCGAAATGTTTGACTAGACCAAAATGCTGGTAACTTTGCAAAATATTTTTCTTTCGAAATTATTATTCTAATAATTTGTATTTTTCTACCCAAAAGCTAATTGGTAATATTAACAAATTGAATATAAATTTAAGATTCAAAGCTATATTGAAATTTAAGGTAATAATTATTAATTTACTTTGGAATCCCATCTGATGACAAATCCACACTGACATCATTAAATAAATTAAGCAAACAAATACATGCGGTAATTGTAAAAAAGAAATTATGTTTGAGTTTTTTTCTGTTATACAGTAAAATAAAATTTCTTATTGTGTAAAGCTAAATAAATTCAGAAATGGATTTTGAATAACAGTAAAATAGAATTTTAATAGATTTTTTTTATCTTTTCATTTCTTTATCATCATTTCTTTCCTGCAAATAATATCCACACTAAACGTTTACTTAATAAAATAATATTAAACAAAGTCAATAAAATAATTTGATGCTTTATAAAATATTTACTGATGGAACAAAAGTTCCGATTTAAAACTTAAGGTTACTCCTTATATGAGATTCTTATAGTTTTTGTAATTAAATCTCGAAAGAACTCATATCTGAGTAATAATTGAATTAATAATTAAACTGAGTTTTTTCAAAATGTTATACTAAATTAAATGAGAAACTTTTCCTGGATGCAATCACTTTCTAAAAATTTCAGAGAACTTTAATTCCATTTAAAACTGATTTTGAATGACCTGTCATCCTTTTGAAAAAGTATTAATTTAATAAATCATAAATATATTCTATTTATGTTAACTGTATCTGCATTATCTCAAAAGAAAAAATAATGCTTATTTTGTACTGATCATAGTCGATAGGTTTTCATGTTAGCAATTTAATAGCACCTACATTTATTTTGGCGAATAACTTGGCTATCTTCCCTTGAAACTCAATTTTTATTCGCCATCAAAAGTCAATTTTAAAGTAATGAAGACAAATCTTGTGCTCACTCTATTTCATTCTTTTTTTTCTCCTGTCATTTTAATATCCATTTCTCTGTGATGGCATATGTTACAAATATATATTATGAACTTACATATATTATATATAAATATATATACATATATATATATAAATCTCTGTAAATAATTCAACTGCTTTTTTTCCAAATATTCGAATTTACACTCTCAACTTTTCACTTGTATGATAACGCAACTCTTTTTCAATTCATTCATTCCCATTTTTCCCCCATTCCCCGTTTTTTCCGTAGTAAAAAGTAATAAAAAAAAACTGAAGATAAAAAAAATAAAATCTCGGCTGTCTAGCCGACTATATTTGCACAAACAAAATCTTCTATAAATACCAAACTTTTTATGTCAAACTACACTGACTTTTCGCAGAGAATAAATATTATAGAGGAGCCTTGTTCGAAAGCTCACTCGAATTTTGTGATTTTTCCATCATGTGTGTTTTTTCTTCCCCCAATTTCGGGCGGGAAAAATTTTCTTTTCTCGCCACTGTTTTAACAAACTTTTTTCAATTATTCTCTAGTAGAGAGACGTAAGGTAGCAGTACAATGTAATATTTCATCAAATACCTTTGCCTTGTATTGCAGGCTATTTTTATCTAAGCCCCTTTTCCTCCGAAACTCCGTTCAATGTCTTCTAAGCTTGCTCTGATATATATGAAAAACGGAAGCCTGTATGTTTGATATTCAGATTGATATTACTATTTTTATTCCACTTTCAAATGATAATAAACTTAAATCTTCTCAGCCATCTCTCGACTCTTTTTCTGTCTGCTGCTTTTTCTGTGTGTATGCTCACTCTTTATTCTTATTATTATTATACAAGAATATTGTTACGAATATAAAATCACAATATTATTTATATGATATAACCTTCACCATATAATACGAACAAAACAATATTCTTCGCAACAATATGGTGAAAGAACTTAATATTCTGGACAATAGAAAACAATACTTTCGTTTAAAAGTATTCTGGAATGATCGCTCTTTTTATTACACAAGAATATTATTAAGAATATAATATAACCAATATCTATATTGCATAATCTTCCCCATATTGCACGAAGAGATAATTTTTTCATAACAATACGGTGAAAGAACTTCGACACTCTGGACAATAGAAAATGATACTTAGTTTTATTGGTGTTCCAAAAAAAAA
>JAPMOQ010032658.1:993069-1013857 GCA_026543055.1 Argiope trifasciata
AAATGTATAAAAAATCCTGCGAAAAAAAGACTTAAGGGAAAGATTTACATATAATTGTAATAATTGTATAATTGTAATAATATAATTGTGTACTTAACTTTTTATCATGTTCTTCTACAACAGTGAATATTTTGTGTTTAACTTCAACGTGGTCGAAGAAAACTGAATATCCATTTTAGTTTTGACTAATTGGATTCAAAACTTGAGACAGATTTATACTTTTAATGTCAAAATCATATGACAAAATGCATTTATATGAAATAAGACCTTTATAAGAGAGCATGTGAGAAAGTTTAGAAGAGACCACTCCACCAAGTTTTTCAAGAATTATTCACTCCGTAGCTTTCACAATCTGCATATATAATTTGCTGCATTCTCTTGGTAAGTTTTTGCAGCAAAACGGGATCCGAAATGTGGAAATTCAACAAAATCTCAAAGATTCATATAAAAGTTCAAGAAGTCTTTATCTAGAATAAGTCGGGATTAAATCAGTAATTTATTAATTTTTTTTCTAATAACTGCTAAGTTAATCAAAAATTGCACTCCGATTAAATAATTCCTCAATCGCAGATATCTGTCAATCTTGCTTTTCCTTACAACAACTCATCTCGTTGTAAAAACAGCAATACATTTTTCAAACTTATCGTTACGGTCTGGACTGTAAAAACTGCACAGATTCACTTAAATGTATTGATAATTTTTTCGTCATTCTCATTAGAACTTCATTATGCTTTGTCTCGATTTTTCGCATTCATCATGAACAAGGTCAAGAATTCTTTGGCAAATGATAGTTAAGAAATATAAATCTTTGGCATGAATCTAGCATTTTTACTGAATCTACTGCGATTATTGTATTTTCGATATCTTTTTTGCCGATCGATTAACTCAAAAATTGGACATAAAGCTACAGTTGTCACAAGAAACCATAAAAAATTTCAAAGACTAAGTTTAGTTTAGTTATATTTACGCCCCGTTTTAAAACAGGGGTATATTGTGACGGATCTCGTAATTTTGAACCACGGTCAGACGACGAGGATGACACCTGAGCTAAACCTCCTTTTCCACTCCACATCATACCACACTAGTGGGGGGAAGCTTGGCTGGAAGGATTTAACGTGCACCAGACCTGCTTACACGAAAGGTCTTTGGTGAAATCAGGAGGGGCAGCGGTGGCCTGGTGGTAAGGTCTCGGCTTTGTAACTGGAGGGTTTCAGGCTCGAGAATCGATTCCACCGAAGAACCTTCGTGTGAGGGGGTCTCTTGCACGTTAAATCCGTCAGGCCAAACGTCCTCCCGCTGGTGTGGCGTGGTGTGGAGAGGGGGGTGCCAGTTCAGGTGTTGTCCTCGTCATCTGACAGTGGTTCAAAATGACGAGGTCCGTCCTAAAATAGCCCACGTGTTGGTTTAAAATGCAACGTTAATATAACTAAACTAACTTGTGGAATCAGGTCACAAACCTTTCGGTTCCAAAGCCAAGACCTTACCACCAGGCTACTGTGGCCCCTATTAAAAGATTTCAAAGACCAAAGAACTTATTGCATTTGTGAGTTATTGTGTTTACATATATGCACAAATACATGCCGACAGACGGTCAATCGAATGGCGAATGTGGTTCAAGATTTGTTAAATTATCTATATTTTAGATGTTAAAAATCTGTGTACTAAAATTTATCTACTTAGCTGTTTATGTTTTGTAATTATCGAATTTACTTGCTCTCTAACAGCTAAATTGACAGAGTTCTTAAGAGTGGATTTCGTTCAAAACTTGATAGAAATCTACGAATTCAGATATAATTCCATATACGAAATTTCGACCACATTTGATAGAAATCTGCTAATTTAGTTTAATTTCACATATGAAATTTCAATAGTCTAGGGCAACAAGTTTTTTAATTCTTGTTTTAACAGATAGATAAACAGATAGCCAGACATTATACCAATAATATGCTTTTTACTTTTGAACGCAAAAACCAAAATTCAGCAAAATCTCGAAAAAAATTTCTAATAGAGACAAAAATTAAGTCAATAAAATTAACTAGTTTTGAAAATTAAAATGATAGTTCCCTAGACTTACACTGTCGAAAGGCCCTTAAGATACATTCTATGTAAGGCCTGCATTTCTGTAAAATACCATTTGTTGCCTTTTGATTATTTAATCCTCTAACATTTATATACCACATAGCTTCTTGTATTTACTTTCACAGTAAATTAGCTGTAAAACGCTGAAAGCTAAATTGAATCTATCTATCTATAATCTAATCTAATCTAATCTATCTATCTATCTGTCAGTCTATCTGTCTATATATATATATAATAAGAAATTTACTTTCGGTTTCTTCTTTCATATATATATATATATATGACAGAAGAAACCGAAAGTAAATTTCTTGTTCCACTGTATTATTTATACGAGTATAAGACTGAATTTCACACATATTATCATTGTTTTTAATACAAAAAAAAAAAAAAGATTTTTTTAAAACTTGAAAATTGAATATATTATTTGCATGAATATATTTATCTTGTACAGGAATTTGAGGTTGTGAAGAAAAATTAGGGACAGCTTGGACACAAAATATCAAAAAGTATAGCAAAATAACCTCATTTTCAGTGTGAAACCAATGTGTGCAATTGCTATTTGGAAATATAATTGAATATTCAATAAATTGCACAATGTTTTAGTGTATTTTTAAAAATCGATGTACTCGCAAACATCATAAAATGTTTGTATTTTTGTAATAATTTTTTTTAATGAAATAATGGTAATTTTTCTAACTTTAGTGAAAGTTATACGATTCGCCTTATAGATGGCAGCACAAATCAACATCCAGAAAACTTGCCTTCTCTTCATTTATAAAATTGTAAAAATAAACTTAGAAAGTTGATTTAGTACTGCAGTTTTGAAACCTAGGGAGATTTTTAATTAAACTGCTATTATTCTCCCATAAAAAAATTTATATCCATAATTATGTATTCAATTGTTATCTGAATAAATTCTCGAATGATTAGAATTATAAGTACTTTCATAACAAAATTCTCACCACTCTTCCAGTAATTCTATTAGCTGAATTAATTTACTATAGTTTAATTAGACGTTTTATTTCCAAATTCACTAAAAGGTTTATTATTAATTAATTCCCAATCACATTTTTCTCTATTAGTATTATCATGCTATATTTATCAAAGATTGAGCTGTTAATTTTTTCTTTCATTTTATTTTTTCGTCTAGTATACAATGGGCATATAAAAACATAGACACCTTCTAAATTTTTGAAAAATTTCTTCTATCTAAATCTCCATGAGTCTGATTTTTTTTATTTTAATTATTGATTGCAAAGACGATAGCTCCGATTGCAGGAATCTATAGATAAATGACATTTGGCATGTGCTTTTTCCCCCAGAATCATAAATTTCAACCATATTTTAAAATTAATTTCTGCTTGCAGAAACATAATTAAAAATTATGTACATCGAAGGCCTCGATATAAAGATTTCTTTTCAAATCAAGATATATTGAATTGTTCGAAGAACATCCCCAATTCATTTTCAGCTATTAACTTGAAGCTTAAAAAAAAAAAAAAAAACATTTTTATAGATATGCACCAGCTCATCTGAAATTTTTGATCTGAATACAAAACACATTCATATTAAAAAGAATGTTTTCTTATAAAGTCCTTTTAATAATTAGATTGGATGGTGACTTTTTAATCAATAGACATTAGTACTAACTGATCAGTCCTGCAAGCAATTCTAATTTACTTGTATTTCCACAGAGTAAAATAAATAGCAATTATCTACTTCGGATAACTGAGAAATAGAAAATCAGTCACTGCTAATTACTATCCCCTTCTCATACACTTTCTTATTAAATAATTAATAAGAATTATTCGAATAATTCATCAGAATTATTCCACACATTTTTAAAAAATCAGAATCAGGCAGTCAAGGCTCATATCAGAAGATAAGAAATTTCATTAATAAGGAAACACATTATGTATCTGGATTTTGTTTTCGAAGAAAAGTTTATTACTTATCGAAAGTAAAACTTATGCGAAACTCGAATAAGTAAATTTCGTTTAAAATAGCTTTTCAACAAATGTAGCATAAACTTTTTCAGTCAATATTTAGTTATACAATAACTTGGATTTCATTAAAAAAAATCACATTTTGGAATTTAACTCTTCAATTATAATGTTACGAATTTATAATTCTGTTTTCCTGCACCACAATCATAACTATGATTTTAGTTATTAGTTATTATTATTTGAACTTATTAATGAAAAATAATTATTTAATTATTTATTATTTGAAACACCAGAATACAGTGACAGACCATGGAAAATTCACAGTATAAACTTCACAATAAGGTGCAGATTGAATCTTGTAAGACAATCCATTTAAGCTTCTCCACAACCTGCAAGTTTTAGTTTGGCCCCTTTTTACTTCAGGGTACACTTATGCTATCTGAATATGAAAAAATTAACAGAAAATACTGGTTGAAAATGCATATTTTTTTAGTTTAATGTCCAATTACAATGTTCAGAACTAGAACTTCAACATGTTTTAAAGCAAGATATTTTTAATAGAAAAATTCTTAGTTAATAATTTATTAAAAGAACCCTGAAGAGATGGAAATGAAATGAATTAAAATTCTGGACTCACTTAATTATTACAAATATCCTTATTTTTGATATGTAGAGACATAATCACTCCAGAAATTACCTACCCATTCTTTAGAGCAAAGATAATATCAAATATTAACAATCAGAAACTGCGGCAATTCTATCATTGTTAGGGTTCAGATTTCATTATTCAAAAGTTCGGCACAAGAGCCTTATATATATATATAGAGATATATATATAATGCTTGATTGGTTCTTGAGCATACACTTCAACACTTTTCACTGAGGAACCTTTTAAATATTTTTCAATTCTAAAGGAATGTTATTGCCTTAGAGCAATGAAAAGCATCCTGAAACCAACTAGAAAGAATAGATTTCATCTAGTTCAAATACACATAAGACAAGCATGTAATTCACGATTACAAGCTTTCAACACTTCATATCTATGTGAAAGTTAAATCGCTGGTATGAATCATGAAAAGGCACCCATTTTTGGCTTCGTATTAATGAAAGTTACTTGCAAAAACATCACATTCTATTGGTTAATTCATTATTTCTTTTTTTAATTTATATTTATTCTTATTTAATTTATAATATAATTATCTTATTAATTTTTCATTATTTTCTTATTTTAATAAATAATTTGCTAAAGGGGCAGCAACACCTAAGTTCCAAGGTGTAGAACGAAGGCACTGCAAGATATGGCAAAAATAATATAGTTTTTTAAATCTTTTTATGAATGATGGCAAAAATGCAATGTGTCTCAATTAGTATTGTGAAGGAAATACCAAATAATCATACTCTAATCTTATTCATTCTTCCATAATAGAAAACTTTTTTTAATGTAATATAATAAACAACCTTAATCACATTGATTCTGAAAGGGGTTTTGCTGTACCGAATTCAGTAATTGCAGCTACCACAAAAGAAATGTCTAACTTTTTCAATAATCCACCAATCATTGCATCTGTGGTGTAAAGTTTACATTATATAAAGGTAACGACACTTTTGAAAGATTTGTTAATATTATGTAAATAAACTCCTTAAATTTTTTCAGCACTCTTTTATCCTCATGTGAGAACATGATCCTGTTTTCGCAAGTAGGTTTCGAATAGTTGAAGTCTCAAAATGCGAAGACAGCAAAATTGTTAAAGCCTCAAAATGTGAAGGCAACAAATTGTTGAAGCTCAAAATGCGAAGGCAACAAAGTGTTGAAGCCTCACAATGCTTAGACAACAAATTCGCTATTTATCCCCTTTTATGTATGCTGTGATAGCAGATACGTTTTTTAAAAGATTGACCAGTTGTTAGAGACATGTGGTTTTCACCATACTAATCCTATGGGATTATAGTAGATCCCCCTGTGGAGTTATCTACTGCACAGACGGTTTTCATTATAACTCGTACACAACATATGTTAGAGACATGGGGTTTTCACTATAATAATCCTACGGAACTATAGATCCCCCTCTGCCAATGGAATCATCTACTGCGCATGGGCAGATGGTTTCCGTTATATCTGGTAAACTACATATGTCAGAGTCATTGGGTTTTCACTTCGAAGTATCCCTGGAGTTCTATGAATCCCTACAATTTTGGATCAACTGCACATGCGCAGTACGGATTCTGCTTCACTTTGGTTCAAAGCAATGTCGGATCGATACCATAAAGTTCCTATGGGTCTTGAAATGTCGATGACGTCAACTTCCAGTCGGTCTGGAAGTGTTAGATCTCGGCTTCTATGTAACGGAGACGAGTGCAGTAAATTTAAACACTCGTCTCAATGAATAGAATAGAATGACATTTTGGCCGAAACTCAGGTTTCGAAATTAATGAATTCGAGTTACATTTCATTTTTTCCTATCGCTAGATAGCACTCGTCGAAATGCACATAATGATGCAAGTTTCACATTGCTACTCCAAGTGATTTGCGAAATACGGGCTCTCAAATTTGTAAAAATTTGAATTTTCGAGCCAGGTTTTCGCAAAAACTCTCTTTACGACTGCCATCGATACACTCTACTCGATGTCCTTTTATCGAACGATTCCACATTTATATCGCTTACGTTATTAGGAGACGAGAAACGGAATCGAGAACGAAAAAAGAATATGATGTTGTTTTGGTTGGCTGAGAGGAGTTGAAACTCGAAATAGAGTACGCAATGAATAAAACATAAACGGAGCGTCCTAAACTTTCTTTCGATGAAGCCTTGTAAAGAAAAAAAAAGAAAGGGGACGAAACAGCAAACATAAGTGGAAACAAAACCCTCAATCCAACATTCTGAGACAAAACCTTCAATCAACAAAAATGAATGATGGATATTTAAAATTAGAAGCTAATAAACATAAAACAGCTTTACATTGGGGAGAGAGCGTAAACATATGCAGGGTGTTGGAGATTCTCAATCGCATCACTCTACTTCAAACACAGAACGTGTCCACAACTATCAAATTCATGGCCACGGTAGCCTGGTTGGCAGAGCGTCAGTCTCGTAACCGAAAGGTAACGAGTTCTGTCCACATCTCGGCCAAAGATCGCCGTGTTGGCTAATGGCAGTTGGGGCCCGTTAAATATGTCGTGACTGCAAAGTCCTCCAAGTTCCCATCACAAACTATACCTCTGGGGGTGCTGAATCAGGGATGAGTCGGTCTCTGATTTGGATCTAAATTCTGACTTGCAGATGTATGAATGAGTTCGACCGCCCCCTAAAAAGGGTTGTGTCTTGTGTGTTCGAGCAAAGTCGTACTTTCACCTTAACGGTGCTCATTAACAACAAAAGACGCACACTTCTGCCTTAATTCGAAAGAGCTACGCTCATTCGGGCTTGATATGACAGAGTGGCATTAGATCCACCACTATCAAATTTCAACACAAAACGTCTCTGTTCCGATTCTGATTTACAAATATTACTCTCTTGCTCTAAGCAATTCATCAAAAAAAATTTCTCGCATGTTAATTTGAAATTTGCGATAGTATATTTCAATATTTATTTATTTACCTTCCACTTTCTTGCTTTTCCAATTTTAGGACACAGTAGCTTCTGTCCTTGACATTTGACTCATGTTGCAGTCACACATTGAATGGCAATTTATGTTACATCAACCTTAAAACTTCTGCCAACATTTTTTTAAATGCCCCATAAGTGCTGACAAGATGCTGGCTATTAAAATACTCTTAAAGAAAAGGCAGATTAATTAAATATATTATAAACATATATACACATTTATATTGAATATTCTACTTTAAGCCAGCAGAAATTATTTCCTCTAAATTTATGAGCATATTCTGTAATAAATGCATTTTTTCATTATTAACAGTATGCCATTGATAAATGTGAACAGTCTATAAGCCTGTTAAATTCGACAATTAATCACTATTTCGCAATTAATACAACAGTACCAAAATACATACTTTGATTGCATTTTTTACCAGCCATTTGAAACCAAATGTTGACACAGAATTACAACTGCGAATCAAGTATCAAAGTTTATAAATTTTAATAATGATATTTGTTTGCTTAAAGGGGGGGGGGGAGGAAACAGATTCTATGGATTCAGTATCATATTTGATAAGGATTTGCACTTCTGGTTTTAAATTTCAATTATCAAGTTTTATCCATCTAGCTTTCTTCCTTTTTCTAGTTACTGTGTTCACCTGTACTCGGACAGCCAGAGAATGGATTTAATTATGAATTCCTATTCTGCGAATAGATTTAATTCAAAGTTTAATCCAACACTACAAATTTGGAGTAGAGACCGTATACCCAATTTCATGTGTCTAACTTAAAGCAATTTCAAGTAATCATATTCACATTAGGCATAATTCTAAAAGAGTACAAGTTTTCAAATTCAGTGAAATCTGGAATGTAGAGATTTATTAAAATCTTCAGTTGAGTTTTTTTGGCGATTATAATAGTTTCTTTTTTTATACTTTATATATAATAAAAAGTTTTTTTTTTAAATATTGTTGAAAACTTTTTTAAAAAAAAGTAGAATTCAGATACAAGAATGAATAAACCTTTTAGATTACTATACAATCAAATATCAATATATTTTCATGAATAATTTTTAGTCAAGAAATAAAAATACATATAAAAAACATTAAAATGCATAAGTGTCCAAAAATCAAAGGACAAAAATAAAATTCTAATTTTTGTAAATAAAATTATATGATGAGTTACGAAAGGAAGCTGATACAGTTATTGGATATGGGAAATAAGTTGAAATCGGTTGATAAAAAGAATATTTTGAGTGATATGATGAGCATGTCATTCAAAGAAAATAATACAAGAAAGGCATTGTAAAAAGAAAAAAAAATGGTCATCTGTATATATTGAGCATATGATTTATCTTTTTTGGCTGACAAAGCAAAAAAATATACAAATGAATTGTATGCACGTAAATAACTTAATTTGTGGAAGAATGATTAGTAAATTAGACCATTCAGTTTAAGATGTAACGAGTTAGGAATTTCCGAAAAAATTACCGTATAGCCGTGAAAAAGATTTTGTGAAAATGGAACCATTATAGCTCTTGCTGACCAGCCAAAATTTCTATAATATTAAGTATCTTTAAAAGAATGTTGTAAGCACTAGGGATTTTTTTTATCCCTCTCTTGGAGTATAAAAAAATACTGAAAGCATCAGTTTTATAGAGAGTGTGTAGAATTAATTAAATAAATAAAATAAAGTGGGAATTGCATCAGGAAATAAAAGAATATTTTAGAAAGAATTTAATATGGGTGAAATTAAGATAAAAATTAGGAACATAAATAGGATTTAAATTAGATTTTAAAATATCATTACATATATATATTTCAATTTACTTCTCCAGTACAATTTGACCAAGAATATATATAACTTATGTGTTTGAATTAATATATTAAAAAGAATTAAATGCCTGAAGTTTTTTAAAAATCTATTTAAGTTAATGATTGTTTTGCCAAACCCTATAAAAACAATAAATTGCTCCCTAAATCTTTTTCTACCTTAAATTCCCAACATATTTCCATTGATTTGATACATTTGCATTTTAAATCTAGTTCTAATGATGTTTGTCTTTTCTACTTATTTCTTTAATAATACAAAAGTTTCCAATTATTTTTTTTGGAAATGTTATTCTTCTTTAATTTAACACACATATAAATAGCATAATTCAAAACAAATTTGAAAATTATACAACAATCTTAAAAAAATTTATTGTTCCATATATTTGTACAAAATTACTTCTCTTCAGATTTGTTGTATTTCTTTTAAATACTACAAATAGCATACTAATTTAGAGATGTATTCAAACAAAATTACGAAATTCTTTTTGATTACTTCAATTTGAAAGAATATATTTAATCATTTAAATTATTACAACTTTACAACATTGTATATTTTACAGCTTTATGGCCATTGCATAAGTTACAGCCAGCAAGCCATAACAACAGTCCTTGTTCACAACAAACATATCAAATTCAATAGCTGCAAAGTACAAAATAAATAAAATCTAATATGAAATTAAATATAACGAAAATTGTATTTTTATACTAAAATAAAAATTTAACAACTTCTAGGTATCATACAAATTTTTGACTACTATTTTTCCCTACTTCTAAAAACAATCTTGACAATACTTTTTTTTTTTTTTCAAAATAATATCAAGGATAATTCTAAATTTAATGCATTGATTTTTTTTAATAAAAAATGTAAAGAATGCAGACACCAATGAACAAGCCAATAGTTTCAAAACGAATGCTTCAATTTCCTAACTAGCAAACGTTCAAGTATTCAAACTGCAGAAAACCTTATTTTAAAAAATGAATAATAATTTCACTTAAAAATATTTGCTTCTATATTTACAAATGGAATGAATAGATTAGAATGGAATTAAATCTTCCAGTAATGTAAAATTTATATATTCCTTATTTGAAATGCACTTGCAGATCTTTGAATTTAGTATGCATATTTCCAATACTATGCATTTCCTAAATTCATTTAATGATATACATTATTAAAGATTTTGAAACATAATTCGATGATATATAAATTTTAACAGTTAACACACTATTGCATTCACTAGTTAGCAAAGATCTATGTAGTACGGGAAACTGAATTTGAAATTTTAGGGATTTGCATTATTTAATAATACATTGTGTCAAATAAATCATAAGCAATATCGATAAAAGAAATTAATCAGATAATAAAAAAATCCATTTGTTTAGGAATGATATTAATATTTTGTATAATATATGAAATATAATATTAATATATGAAGTATCTTTAAAATATTATAATACAGAATTATTCATCTGTACATTCATACAATACACATTTCAAGTCTCAAAATAATACAGCCATTCAGATCATTAATATAAATACAACAGTCATTGATTAAAAGTATTAGAAATAGCCAAATAATTCTAATCTAATACATTTCACCTTTATAAGAGTATTGTTCTTAGCTATCTATTCCAAAAATTTGCATCTAAAAATCCATCTGGAGGCGAAATGTAACCTTTCTTCGCTGTCTGTTGCAAGAAAGTTTCGAGTCTTTCGATTGGACCACCGGTACCACCAGGAGTAACTCGTTTTATTTTTGGAAAGAAGTCTTTGCACAGAATATGTATAATTTTCTTGAATTGTTTTCCATATACTTTTTGAAGAGAATGTCCAGTAACATCTAAGAAATCATAGAGTACTGTTGCAGTGATATCAGGTCGTGGCTCAAGGTTAAGTATTCGTGACAGCCACTTCCAACCACAAGCTAAACCATGAGGATGGGGGTCCTTCACATTAGCAGGAAGAGGTGCAACAATAATAGCAGCATACAACCTAACGTAACCACTCATTCGATTCAGAAATTTGTACTTTTCTTCTACAACACCATCATCAATATAGTATCCCAAAATGCTAAAAGAAAATTGTGCAAAAAAAGTAAGAAACAAATGATGATATGCAACAAAGAAAAAATCCATCGAAAAGAAAGTATTTTCATAGGAATTATGAAGGAGTTAATGTGTGACATACTTAAAATTGCACTTAGAATTTCTTCCATATTTTTAGGTAATTAAAATGGGATTAATACAGACTTAAACATTTAGTAATGAAGTTTAAAAAAAAGAATAAGTCATTGATATTTTAATTAAATAAAAATCCAAAATAATTTTATGATTGACACTTAAACTATTAAATTTAAAATGTCTAGAAAAGTATTGATAGAAATGATTTTTTAAAATACATACTGACACTTCTTTAATATATCATCCATTGATATACTGTTTTTTTTTTTTTTTTTTTTTATCATTCCTTAGAATTAAAAAACATTTTTTTAAGATTTTGAAAATATGCAGTAATGGGCCAAATACTCCAAGTTTTCAATAAGTCATTCATTTTTTTTAACACTCTATCTTTTTTCCAATAAGGACAAAAGGCAAATTCTTATGTCAGTCATACCAGCTTGGCATTTGATAGAAAGAATTAAGTTAAATAATGTGAATTCAGATAAGAAAATTAATTGAATTAGGAAACACATTCAATTGAGAGAGTTTACAGTAGATAATTTATCTTTTAAAGATGAACATAAAGGAGTGATGAAGTAAATAAAGAAATCCACAATTATCTTTCTTCAAGATATAATTAACTATATTTTAAATATAAACGAAAAAAAAAAACTTTAAAATATTATAGAGTTGTTACATGAACTACAGAGTAGGAAAAACAAAAATTTGAGGCTCTTTTTTTTTAATTACTCTTTTTTTTAAGCTACTCACTATTCAATTATCTATATCCCCACATAAGGAATTATTTTAGAAAAAATTCAAAAAAAAAAAATCAATTCTTTTTTTTAACATTTGCTACAGGGGTGCATACAGAAAATATATATTTAGCACTCATTTTGACAATTCACAAGGTAAAATACAAAACAATGTTTTCCAGATACTAAGCCAATGTTAAGAAATATTCAGGATTCATTTTCTGTTATTATATAAATAGATTCCACATCGTATCAGTAATATAAACTGGAAATTTACTAAGGCAAAATTTATGTTTTCATACTTGACATGAATAATTTTCAATTGAAAAATAAAAATTAACAAATATTTTGCATGAATTTAACACATTCATAGGAGAAAATATTTACAAAAAATTATCCTTGGATAGGAATATATCGCCTTAAAAAAACAATTAACATTTATTAAGCTACATTTCTCAGATGACATGTATTTACTGAAAACAAAGTACAGTTACACATGGATAAAATAGAAGCTATCTCAAATTAATTTCCATTATTTTTAAAGTTATTTCATGTAATAATGAGTAGGTAATATGCTTATTTGAAAAATAGATATATTGAGTGGTAATGCATTCAAATTTTGAATGCAAACAACACAGATTTTCATTTTGTGCCCCCATTAATATACAACCTGCAACAAATCTGCATGCCAATTCTTACCAATTCAAATTATAGATCTGTGATACAGTTTTAAAATCACTGACGGTTATTGGAGATGCATGTAATCAGTTAAAAATTTTCACAACATAAAAATTAAAAAACAGAAGTTATTTAGGTATTATAATGTCTAAAGTAACAACGTCACACTCCCTGATATATGAATATTAATTCAGTACTGTGACTACATGCTATTGAGGAAATGTTTCAAACATTCAAAGATTATCATTAATTTGAAAATCTGCAACATAAATGCCACTGCCATTACTGACATGACACAGAGTTTCCGTAAATTAAATTCTAATGTAGATTGTATAGTAAAAACAAATGCTTATTAAATATCAATGATGCTTAGATTTAAAATAGGATATATTACCAATTGACAAATGTATCTTTCAAATAAATATATCAACTAAATATATTTTAATGAACAACAAAGCTTTGAAATTAGAAATAAATAATCTGTTTGTAAAATATAATATCAGAAACATAACAAAAAACAAGAACTTACGATAGATACTCAGAATCTGACATTCCCTCTTGTCTTGGAGGATAAAATGGCACCAGATAAGGACAGAGTGAATAAAAATGGCCAAGTATCAAAGAACCCACTTCAGGCTTTTTATTCCAAATCCCAAGAATTGCCATAGCAAAAGGAAATGCTGCAGAATGTTGAGCTGAAATTTGTGTATCACCTTGTTCCTATTCAAATATTATTTCATAAAAGATTTTCATCAATCAGAAGTAAATATCAAACATATTATGTACATGAAAATATGGATTATTCATTATAATTTTAATATGCATTACTAATACTAGTATTTACATTAAAGTTTTAAAATATATTTTTAATATCACATTTATCATAGTTTAGAAATTTGTGTATCACCTTGTTCATATTCAAATATTATTTCATAAAAGATTTTCATCATTTAGAAGTAAATATCAAACATATTATGTACATGAAAATATGGATTATTCGCTATAATTTTAATATGCATTACTAATACTAGTATTTATATTAAAGTTTTAAAATATATTTTTAATATCACATTTATCATATTTTAGAAAAACACCGACATATCCTATTTATGTTGAAACATCAAAGTCTTGAATAATAATTAAGAAATATTAAAATGGTATTCCTCAAACAAAAATGAAATGAAATATCATCATCTAAGGCAAATACAAGAAATTTCTTCATTTCTTTTTTCACATTGAGCCACCAAATGCTATATTGGCATATACTGCTAAATATTATTAATAATAAATAAAGAAGAAATTGGGCCTATCTAAATGATAATAAAAACTCCCTTTTTCATTTCAAACATATACATAGTAATACAACTTTCCAAGAAATAAGATTTAAAGAAGAATCGCATCTAACAAAATAGTATTCTTTAAAATGTCAGAGTATCCAGGTATAAATAAAATTATTAGTAAATCCAAAAATAAGTTTATTTCATGGTGGTTTTAAAATTTTAAGATAATCTTTTTTATGCATAACCCCTTAATCATCATACTTATACATAGTACAGGTATCCAATTACCATTCTCAAGCTTGTAAGTTGAAGTTAAATAATTCAAAGGACTATAATCCTATACAAAAAATTGTGCAATCCGCAAATACAAGTATTCTATAAATCCTTAACTAATTTAGTATGGCAACAATTTCTGAAATGAGATGTGGTTAGTTAGATAATAGAAAAAGTAAAATAGAGTAAGGATTAAAAATATTTGCACATATTAAAAGCAAAATTAATAATAAAGATAGTTTAAAAAGAGAGAGAGAGAGAGAGAATGGATACATGAGAATAAAATAATCAGATTTTTTAAAATAATGTTCTACAAAATGGTTCAACAATTTTTCTTAAATTCTAAACATTGTAAATTATTAATACTACTAACCATATTTTTATTAATATAAGGCAAATTAATCATAATTCCATATCAATGTAAATGATATTTCATATTATCATAGCTAAATTGAAAGCAGATATATAAATTGGATTTTAAGATTATGAATACAAATGAATCAGTTACTACCTTTATTATTGGTTGCATTTATTTCAATTATCCAGATATTTAATATATTTTGATTTCATGAGTAAATACATAAAGCTTTTTGTAATTCTAAATTTAAAATGTACAGAGCAAATTTTTTAAAAACTACATCGAAAAAATTTGAATGATCAATTTTCAAAATTATAATACTAATAATGCTCAGATTATTATTATTATTATCAGTAACTAATAAGTTTCAAATTAAAATTAATTTATTTTATACAAAAATATAAAGAAACATCAACTTACAACAAACTGTTTAGCCATCAAATAACAGCAAAAATTATACTCTACAGAATCACTATTCATTTCCCGTCTATAGTTTTCTGGAATCTTGCCATTCAAAATAGAGAGCAACCGACTTATTTTTGCTTTGATTTGTGATCCAGAGTTTGATGACAGTGAATTTATTGTAACATTTATAGCTTTTTGAAGTTCAAATCTATATTTCTTGTTCTAGGGGAAAAAATGCATGTCACAATAAATTATTAAGTTAAATGCAAAACATTTTAAAGTATTAAAACATATCAATATTTATATAAAATTCAATACAATGTTAAATTATTGGACTTAATAAACCAGAATGTAAAGGTAGAAATAAAAAAAAATGAATGCATAGCAATTTTTTAAATATATATTTTACAACAAGTATTAATTTTCAGAATACACTGACATTCTTCTAATTATTGAAACACAATTATTTCTTATATCACATTAAATTTTTTAAAAATAAAAAATGATGTGATAAAAATGTATCGATTGCAGTTGCCTAATTAGCAATATGACTTTTTTTTATTTATGAAATTATATATAAAATACTTATCAAAGATTCTTCAATCATTAATGTCATAAAAAAAGAATAAATTTTTATATTCATTTATGTATTTTAAAAATATGGCAAAAAAATCAATATGTACTTAATTTTTTTTGTCCAGACCTAGAGAACTGTGACTAATTAACTAAAAAGCAAGCCTTAAACCATCTTCAAAAAAAAAAGTTTACTGCTTTACAGTTTGGATTAACTGAACAGTCAGTTTGAGATACATAAATTCAAAAAAGCAGACAGAAAAGTCATAAAACTACCTAAAATTAACAGAATTTATATATTAACATATGTTTGATAAATCATTTTAAAAAGTTATGAAATGACTGTGAACAATCATTTCTTTCATGTGATCGGTTAAAATCTCACAATAATTCAACAGTGAAGACAACATCAGAGGATTTCCTACTAATCAAAGATTTGCTTTTCAGACACTAAACAATCATATTTTTATTTATAATTTTTAAAAATAATTTTACACATTTTATAAAAGCAAATACATGAGTTTCTCAATGAGCAAATATTCGGAACTAATAATTCAAAATATTAATTGCTGACACTTTATAAGTTGCTTTTGCTGTTATTATAGGATGTCGCATATGTGCAAAGCAAATTAATTTAAATGATCAAAAACTGATTAATATCATATATAATAATATGATATATCAACTGATTCAAATAAATTTTTTGGCAACTGATTCAAATAACATATCACAAGCCTACAAACCAATGCAATAATCATAGCTACAATTATGGAAGGTATTTGAGTTAAAATTTATGATTTTGTATTATAGGCTGCTTCTAGCAACCAGCTAATTTGCCAGGAATATTGAATTCTTTAATTTCAATTAAATTCTTAAATTGAAATTGATACTCACATTCTTCTTCAAAAAATATTTTTAAGCATCAAATTGTGATATATTATAAATATTATTTTAATGACCTTACAGATATTCTATTGATTATGAACCTGAATATTTGGGGGGGGGGAATCAAGTCAATAACAACATTATGCCATTAACATAGTCATTAGTATTATAGCCCTAAATGGCATAATTTTTACAATACTGAAAACTTATTTTCTGATTTAGCAAGTAAATTATACACATAATACAAAGAATCACTATTGATTTTAAACTATAGAAGAAAAACAAGAGAATAAATATTTCATGAAAAAATGACAAAAACTTTTAATGTACTAATGCCATGGAAAAACTATTTTTAAAAACGTCATCTTAAAAAAAATTAAAAACTGCAAATATCACTTGATATTATTAAAAAGAATTTTTCGTATTTAAAAATGGTAACAAATTATTGTAATGGCATATGATAATTAATCAAGGATTAATATTTTTGAATTTTCATTTAAAATCTTTAAAAAGTATAAAAGTTGTTGTATATATAACAATATTTAATCACAGAATAATATTTTTAGATAATAATTTCGCAAATTTTATAAAAATTTCAAATTATTAATTACTAAAATTTTTAAGAAACCATTTAAAGGTGCATTTACACATTTTAAAAATTTATTTATAGCAAATTTAGTAGTTCTAGGTAAAAGCGTATGGACTGTAGAGCAATAACAGACACATACATATATATTCTGTTTTATTGTTAAAGGAGATTCATCAAATGTCAATACACAAACAAAAGAGATCTTAAAGCAGTAATGAACAACCTCAGGAAAGAAAGCAGATTTCATGTGTTTCCTAATTAATTTAATGACTTAATAAACAAATATTCTGATAAATTTCGAATATGTAATATTCGAAAATGTAAAATTATTATAATATATAAAATAGGTAAAATTATTATATAAATTATTATAATCTGAATATGTAAAATTATTATAATATATAAAATAGGATTAAATCATTACATTTAAAAGCATTAAAAATATATATCACAATATTTAGTATGACCATACTTCATATATAAAACAAAAAATTTAAATATTTCCACAGGATTTGCTTTAAGATAATGTAAAAATTGCAATGTTTACATCAACAGATAATTTAATTTAGATACAACAATTTCACTAACCTTAGTATCTGTTTTGAAAGGCTGTATAATACTTTCAACATTTTTCAGCTTTTCCATTACTTTAAGATGGCCTTCCACAGCATCTGGGGCAATAAATTGTGATAACAATTCCTTTTCTTTATCTGTAATATATACTTTCAATTAAAAGTTTAGATATATAAACAAACATGCCTAAGTCAAATGCTAATGTAGGCAAAATTAAAAAAGTGAGTATTAACACAGTATAAAAAAATCTTCCTAATATTTGACAACTCTTCTCTACTTACTATTGGTTCTACAATAATAAGCAGCAAACTATTTTACATCTCATTAAGTTAAAAGGACAATAATCTTAGATGTTGAGCATTTTCCCCCCATTTCAAAAGTTAAAACAACTGCTTAAACTTAAGAGCACTTTGAACACTTTTCAAACCTGATTAATGTAATTCAGGCATCCTTAAATTTAGAGAAAATTGATGTCTTGTCACAATCAATTATAAAAACAGTTATTTCGATTATTGATTCTATAATTCTAGAATAAATAGGAAAAAATAAAAATAAAAAACAGTGAAAAAGATAAATCTTATTTCAAGGTAAGTATCTTTTTAATATAATATTTATTAACTAAATTTCATTTGTTCTAACTGTACATAAGAGAATACTATAATATTTATTTCTCTATAGATCATATTCATATTTAAATACTTTACTTTAATCATGCAAGTTTACAGTGATTCATCTTTTCCTTGCATTTACAAAGGCATTGAGTTAAATGTAGAGTTTAAATTTATTATGCACCAAGTATAATTTTAAAAATAAAAAGTAGATTAGAAGACTAATACATTGATTTTTTGTTTTTAATAATAATGATAACAACAATTATACATTATTTTTAGAAAGGTTGAATCTTATAACAGAAATTTTGCAGTTCCTTAAATTGGAATATGAAATTGAATTTACAATATACAAAATGAATGCTCATAATAACTAATTTCAAATAACGACTGTATATAATGTATATAAAATGTAATAAAATATTTCAGTCAGAATATCAAATGAAAATAGCTGATAAGATTAAATATTAAAATTTTAATAAATTAATTCATGTATTAAAATTCAAAATAGACAATGATTTTGATTGATGATAAGTAATTAGCAATAAGCTAGATAGAATTAATAAGATGTAGTTTTTAACATGAAATCAGATTGTTGAAAACTGTAAAATGTTCACCTGAAATTTTTTTTAAAGATTTTTCTTTACAATAAATATGAATTAACTACAAAAAACAATTTGTTTTTAGTTTGGTCAGTTAGAGGATTCAACAATAATAAGTAATTTAAAAATCTGTTTATCATAAAACCATAATAAAATGAAAGAAAAAACTACCATTTTCCTTTTCTTTTTTATCTTCATCATCAACTTCAGCCAATGTTGGTAATCTGTCTTCATTTTTACTTGCTTCCAATAATTTATCGTCAGAAATATCTAATGAGCAATATTACATTAGAATTAGATTCACAAACAAAAGTAAATATCTAGAAGAGATTAATTTTTCTAAAAAAACTATTTAATTTATTGTTTATAGATGGAGAGAAATAAAACAGCTTTTCTTTGCAATTTCAATAATGAAAACTAATAACATTCATTTCCACTTACAACTTAACAGTTCAGATAAACTTTGTATTTGAGTGTAGTTACTACCACTCAATGCAATCACATGAGAATTTTAATAATTGATTAACAATAACTGAATTGGATAAAATATATTTATCATATCAAGAGGAACAAGAAAAATGCACTTCAGACTCCCTATATTTAATATAGAAAAATAACAATTAATGAATTCATTAATTATTGATGATGGACAGTTATTCTCTTAAAAATTATTTACATATTGTTCATTAAAATTTATTGAGAAAAGTGGCTCAACAGGTTTAAAAATATTAAAATGATTCACTTTGACATTCACAAAAGATTTTTCTTAAACATACTTGCTCTTGTCATGATCAGTAACATTGTTTGTTTGGTTTTGTTCATAAACAAAAAAAAGTTTACAATCTTTCGAAATTTTACAAAGATGATCCCAGACCAAATGTTCTAATCACCTTTGTTTTTCATGCCAAGAGAGAAGGAGTAAAAATAAATAGTGTGTATACGATTTCTAGGGGCGACAACCAAATGTCGATGGGATGGGATAGGATAGATAGATATAATTCCTATCAGACTCTCATAATAAAACAACTAAATTGAAAAATTCTGATATAAACACCCATCTGTTTTGCTTTCACAATTCAGTCACAGACAACAGTAGTTTATAAATGCCCAAATTTCAAAACAGACTATACAAAATAACTATCCATTTTAAAAAATTCAGATCACTTTAGTCCAAACAAAAGAATGTGAACCCCAACATACAGGAAAAATTATCCCACATAATCCCTTATAAGTAGAACAAGAAATTCCATCAATCCTTAATACTGGTTGAAAATTAAGAAACAGTCTGTTTCCTTTCTTCAAACATAATACATTAAATGTTGTTGTCATAAAATAAAATGAATATTTTTGAGTGCATTTGAACATGTCAGCTCAGGATCAGCAAGCTCTAACAATATAAAGTAAATGATATCATGAACTGAAATCATAATAAACAGTGTCCATTATATTAGAAATTTGACATATATTAAAAAAAAAAAAATTACAATTATTTGTTAGTTAACTTTCTTTTTACATAAAAAAGTTAAATCTATTTGCTTGAAGGCAATCGGCAATTAAACAGTTTGTTCAAATATTTGCTACATAAAAATTACTTTATGTAGC
>JAPMOQ010032658.1:1014111-1057990 GCA_026543055.1 Argiope trifasciata
CCTGCCACCACTGAACGTAGCAGTATCAACAGGATTTCTATGTACTATTAGAGGCAGAACTTTATATTAAGAGAAATTCAATATGTACTTGATTAGCATTTCAGAATAATTAAGTTTTAATCCCAAAGTAGACTCATATCATGTCATATGTTGCTAACATTTTTAAAAAAATATTTTTGTTTAAATAAAGAATGTCTAATTTCAAGAATAAACCATTTAGAATTCAATATATAAAGTAAGAATTGAATTTTGAATATTAATGATTCGAATAAAATTATTTAATTGAAAAAAGGTTGTATTATTCAGTTTAATGACATACTGAAATGATCAAACTTTTAAATATCATATGTATAAAAACAGTATTAAATATGTAGCCATTTAGCACTACATAGTATATATAATTAAAACATATACATAAATATAAATTTTTAAATTTCATATACATGAAAAATAAATTCAATTGCATTTGAAAATTCAACAATATAAAGCAAACAAATTTACCTGGTATTTTAAATGATGAGTTTTGTGTGTTAGGTTTAGGGACCAGATTATTTGCTTTTGCAGGTAAAGAATTTTCTTTGAAAGAAAAACTGGCAGCCTTTTCACGACTTTTCAATGCTTTCAATTTGGCATTTTCTAAATATAACAATAAAAGTTAAGATATTTAAATATCAAAACTATTTTTTGAAAATATAATATTTAAAAACTAAAAAAAGAAAAGCTAAAAAAGAATTAATCATTAATGAAACAAACCCATATCATTGACAATATCTTGGTACATCTCATATGCTTCTTTCACATTCAGATTAGCATTTAAAATATCATCAATTGAAAGTTCTTCAGTCTTGGCTTTTTCAATATAAACATTAATTGATTGCAGTACTTTTGCCATCTGATCTATTCGATCTTTTCTAGGAATGCGTAAATGATCTTGATGTTCGAAAGAAGCAAGTTTTTCAATAGATTTTGCTATGGAATTTTGTGCTTCCTTTTGACAATTGTTCAACTGAAATTTCAACTCAGTTTGCTCCTTTTCTCTAAAAATGAAAATACATGAGATTTTATATAAAAAAACTAACAAATATATCAATAAGCTTATATACATTAGGAATCTATTTACATCAATTATAATAGAATACATTAATAAGAAGCAGTGAGAATGAAACTGTATCAGTCCATCAAAGCTCAAATAAATCTCATAACAAGAAAAAAAATTAACATTTAAACAATTTGGTAACAGCAATCACTATGTAGGTATCAGTGATGTCTTCTGGATTAAAAATAATAATAATAAACCAGCATCTATAGTAGACAGGTATGATTAAAAAAGAATCAAAGAAAAAAAAAAGCTCTAAGTCTATGTTTTGCCACAATCAGACTATGGCAAGAAATTTAAATTGACCATATGAGTTACAAAATAAAATAAAATCTCAAATATGGTGCATCATATCATTTTATGATTGATAGACAGAACTGTTTACATCATGGATGCAACAAAAAAAAATGAGCTTTTGAAGCTAGCTGATTTATTTATTTGCAGAAGTTATTAATATGTTATCTATGCTTTTTTCATGGCAAATAAGATTAACTTCTAGATTATTGCAAATAATAAAAGTTAAAGGGCAACAACTTATATACAATATCATTATTTCTACAACATGTATCACTATATTAAATGAAGTCAGAAGAAAATAGAATGCAAAAAAATTACATGTTAAGGAAAAGTTCAGATTATATGGAGTTTAAAAAGATATCTACATTATTTTACATTGCTTCATGAAAGGAAAAGTATTTTTAAAAAATTGTATCTTTGTGCAGCAATGAACAAGGAATTCACTGATGCTTACATTAACCATGTAAAACTTTAAAAAATACTTGTATTTTCAAAATAAAGTTGTATTATAGTTAATATATATATATATAGTTGATTTGCTAATATTCATCACATTTACTTAAAAAGGAATATATCATTCTTATATGAAACAAAAAAAAAAAAAAAAAAAAAAAAAACACAGAAATTTTACATAACAATAAGTAGAAATTGGTCAGAAAAATTTAATAATTATTATTTATTAAATAATTACTTAACAAATATGTGTACATAGTAATATATAATCATGCCTTTTTTGTTCATATCCAGATCAAGTTTCTGTGTAATTTAATGTCGAAAATGTAAATGGAATACAAGTATAAGAGAGGATTGAGACGAGTATCTCTAATGATCAATAAAAGTTGATAAATTCAACACTACTAAATGGCATCACAAGTTTGAAATAGTTAATGCTATGATAAATTTTAAATAAATCTTAAATCAAACTAATCCAAGCCCTCTTACACATGCATCTAGTAAGAATAGTTTAAATCATCATAATATATAAAAATATTTACAACACTAGAATGAAACATTAAATTACTAAAAGGAAAATCATTTCATAAATTTTCCACCAATGAAATTTTTAGAATTCAAAAAAATAATAGAAGCACTAATAATTACTATAAATGAAAATATACCTTTTCTTCAATTCTTCCTCTGCTTTCTTTTGCTTCATTTCTGCTTCAAGCACTTTTGCACTTAATTTCTACAAAAGATAAAGAATCAAAAAATAAAATCACATTAATTTTATTTAGCAGTATCATTAATTTTATTCAATCTATTTTTCAAACAAAATAATTGATGAAAAGTAAAATATATTTTCATATATATAAAAGTAACCAGAACAATTTAAGGATTGTTTAAAAAAAATTATCCTTAAAAATCTGCTTTTGTGCATTTCTCATAAATTACTACTAGATTACTGATATACTGACTTCTCACCCAAAATCTTAATAAGATATTTTGTTGTATGAAGTTATCAATTGTAAGTTGAATGGTAGCATCATTAGCATGGAAAAATAAAATATCAAGACCTATTTTATCAAATTAATTTATTAATAAAAATTTATCAATTTTTTAAACAAAGTAATATAATTTATGACACTGATCTTAATACATTGGATTCCAGAAATTTTAATGAATAACTACTGTAATTTTAAAAAATTATTTTAAAAACTTATTTTTTAGAAGTACCTTGACACGAGTTTCATAATGCTCTCGCTGCAGCATTTCCTTTTTTCTGGCTTCATCTAATCTGTAATAAATATATAAAAAAATTTAAAAATTATATAAAAACAGTATTAAATTGCTTCAGAGTATGTGATAGCTTGTCTATAGCAGCTGTAGAGCAATGTCATCCATCTGTGTTTCATAATGATTACTGATTACTCTTTCCTTACTGGCAGTAGAATTTCAAACAAGAATGCAATACACGGTCATTAAGCTAATGCTAAATAAAAGTGCATTTTATAACAAGTAAAAATTAACCCCTTGAACAGAAACGAAAGTCCAGCTTACCAGGAATTTTCTTGGGCAAATTGATAATGACAAGCTGCACTCACTAGAAATTATTGAGAGCTGGTGCTTTTTATAAAAATAACCAAGTCTTACTTAAAATACGTAAGAAGAACATGTCTGGATTTAAACCAGTCGCATTTCTTTTCTATCATTGGGAAATCACATTTCTTACTATGTCATTTTGTTCACTTTTGTTTAAATCCTCTAAATTAACCATTTTATATCAAATCTCATCATTTTATTTTCCTATTCAAATAACAAGGAAACTCTACCAAGTAAATATATATTACTAAAATGATTTTTTTAATTATCTTTAAATCAACCAATTAATTAAAATTGTTATTCTTAATGGAGAAAAAATAAACTAATTTTCATTCCCTCTCTTTCTTTTTAATGAGATTTGATTTTTTTTTATTTGATCCACATAAGCCAAGTACACAAACCTATTCTAACTAAAAACAGTTATAGTTTAAATTTGGTAACATTTTAGAATTATTTTATTTATTTATTTCTCATGTTTTCCATTTTTCTTGCAGAAGAGTATGGTCATCTTTCTTTTTGCATTTGACAAGACAATGTAATACAAATACATAATCTAGCAAACTTTGTATTAAATTTCTTTTTGAATGATATTTAAAAGATTATATTATTATTTTAACAAAAACTACTTAAATTTTTTTATATATAGAACACTAAAAAAACAACTCTCTTAAAGATTAAATATTTTGTTATTTTAATTTGGTGTGATATTTATCTCAAAAATTAATATACAGATTAAATAAATAGAGATATAATCTTAATTACCTTCCTGATCTCAATTTTTTTATAAGTTGAATTTTCTAAATATTTTGATAAAAATTTATGAATTTGATCCTTAGATATTTTGAGCTTTCTCAAATTCTAATGAATTGCAAGTTATGATATTCAAAAGTTATTAAACTATATTAAAATAGGATCACACTTTTTTCTTTCCTTTTCTTCCCCCCCCCCCTATTTTTGTAATCACACTTACATAAAGAGAAATATAGATTTCATCTATCTTACTGAAAGAATTTCTTTGTTAAGCTGTTTTTTTTTTATACTTAAACAACTCATGTTCAGTTGATAGAGCCAAAACTCTACAAAAGAAAGAATGGACCAAATCTTAGCATTCATATACCAAATCTTATGGCAATTTTATCATAATATTTTTAGAAATGTTATTTCTAAAAATATTATAGTAGTTAGTCAGTGTATTTCATGACTCTGAAAGCTTTCAGACATCCAATGAATATCTTTCTCATATCCTGTGACAAAAACAGTAAAAGTTGGCAATTTTCTTTTCAGAGTATTAAAAATGTTTTTGTAATTTTAGTCAATGACAAAAATGATCATATCTTTTTTATATTCTTCAACATATGATTTGCATTTTTCACCATTGCATTTTTTTATAATTTACAACTTATATGATTTACATTTTGGTTAGGGAATTTAATTTCCAACATTTTCAACAGATAACACCAAATCATTCTGCATTTTGGCTCTCATTTAGTATTTTCTAGACATCTGATTCTGGAAAAATTCTAGGAACTTTCACACTTTGAACATTTTATGTAGATATAGTCCTACTTTTTCAATAACAAATTTTAAAATAAATAATACAATTAGAGAAAAATATATTAAGTGTGAATACTATTCAAATGCATCTAAATGATCTGTTGATAACATAAAGGCAAAAATTGCCTACATTTATTACACACACAGTGTGTGTGTGTCCAATTTACTGATGGACTATCTAGAGAATATAGATCAAACCATTTTCAAATCTAATTTTTCTGTAGGACTGCAAATGTTTTGTAAAATATCTTTGGTTGTTCCTCCCATTATTATTATTTTCCCCCCATTTTAAAACAGAATGTGTAAATCCATTCATCTCATATGAATTTGTTGAATGTGCCATAAATATTATATTAAGAACAAATTTATTGCATTTAATAAAACATTCTTAATGTTTGGAGTAATGCTAAATAAAATGAATAAAAAGCATTTTTTTTTTTCATAAGAATTCATTTATAGAATTTTTAAATTTTTAACATATAAAATAAAAATTATTAAAAAAAAATTCCATAAGAATTTTTAAGCAATTCATTTCTGTTCTGCATCTAAGCATTGTGAAGACATAATAAATGTCATGTATTCCAGTAGTTGAACTTCGAGAATTTGTGGCAGTTATGGTAATACGATTTGCCAGATCAATTTATTTTCCTCGAAACTTTATAGAGAAAAATTATTGATAGAATCAATTCCACACTGACACTTATTTATTTATTTATAGAATTCACAAGGCAAAACCAGTGAAAATAGATTTGCTCTGCTTGGCCATAAAATAATAGATATCATTTCATCTAATTTTCAGGAGAAACCCTATAACTACAGCTCTAGTACAATAAAATTCAGAAAGCATTTGAGTATTGTGGCAATGCTGCATTATCTTTCATATTTAAACATTAATCTTATTCTTTTTTTTTTCTTTCTTCCTTTTTTTTTTTTTTTCTCCTTAAGTGATTACTTTCAAAGCTAACCTAAGAATTGCTTTAAAATTTCGGATTTTACAAGGAGTTAAATTCTACATATATAATAAACTGCTTCTAAATCATTCAAATAATTCTATAATGCAAATGCATAGATATTTTCAAGCCAATAGAGTACAATAATTGAAGTTAGCAATATGCAAAAAGAAAATAAAGAACTACTGCCTACGTGATTAGCAAATAACAATCATGTTTCTATACTTTATGAGGAAAAATAAAAAAGTTTTTCAAAATTAAACATTTATAATAAATGCTTTATTTCAATAATCTTTTTTTTTTTTTTTTTTTTGTTTTTTTTTGTTTAGGATTTTATGATACAATATAATCGGATGTAAAGAGCATTCAAAGATTTTTTTAAAAAAAACTAAAAATTGGACAAACATATAAATTACTTCTAATACAATCAAATTATGTTCAAAATTGTTTAATTAAGTATAAAATTATACTGATTTGCTTTCACTATATTGCAAATTTCAACTATCATATTCACTTTTACAAAAAGTCAAAAAATAAGAATGCTTTCATATACATGATGGAAACAAAATGATCCGATATTCATAATAAAATTAGGCACAAAACAAATTATTCTAAGAAAAATATTAAATCTACAAGTCTTGTTTAAGGGTGTGTGTTTTTTAAATTATAATTACAAAACTTCTCTTCTAACTTTTTTTTTATGAAATGGAGTTTTAAATTTTATTTATAAGCATGAAAAATCATGAACTATGAAATCAAAACTTCAATAATAGAATTTCTGAAAAAGCATTTATGAAACACTTTACATAATATGTTCAAATCATAAAGACATTTGTTAAATAACTAATTACCTTGACATGTTCAATATAATTGATACTATATATAAGAGTTTAAAAAGTACTCTCATATTATCAAAGTAATTTCCTCACGATACTATATGCTGCTAATTAAAAAAAGGCATGTTATTTTTAAAAATAATTTTAAAAGAGAAAAATTATAATGTTTAACAAAATATTATATTATTAATATTTAACAAAACATTTTATATATTTGTATATATATTACTCCATATATAGTTTTTTAAAATATTAGTCATAGTATAAAAAAGATTTTTCAAACAGGAATTCAACAAAGAATTTTAACACAACACTCCAAAATAATTTAAAAATGATATTTATTAAAAACTTAAAAATCCTATTAAAATTTATTATAACAGCAATATTTTTCAAATCCAATACTTTTAAATTTTCATTTGAAAAAATATTTTCTTTCATAGCACCATTAAAACCTAAATTTTCACTCAAAATTTTAAAACTAAGCTTACATCAATTGCTCGGCTTTTTCTAATTCTGCTGTCCTTCTTTTTGCATCCAGTTCATTTTTTCTCTTCAATAACATGTATTCCTGATTAGTCATCTGCTGAAGTTCACTAGTATAGTTATCGTATTCTTGCTTTTTGCTATTAAATATATCCTGCAAGAAGAAAGTTAATTCACAGATTTCTGATATAAGTACTACAAAAAAATCATTGATTCATATGCTAAAAAATATATAATAATTAAAACCGTTTTAAAGAAAAGTATATATAAATTGAATTTTCCAATAGAAAAATTTACGAGAAAATATGAACTAAATATAATATATAAAAATGAATATTTGTTTATAAGTAAGCTGTATATAATTGAAATTTTCCAATGTAAATAATTGTTTTTCTATTCATTCAGTGAATTAACAAATGATATTTCAGCTATAAAAGTGCAAATCATGTTGATTTCTTCTTTAGGCCTTTGCCAAATATTTTCTGTACAACAAAATAAAGCTGCTTAGTAAAACTTGTAAGTAAAGAAGATATATAACAATAACCCTCGTATTCAAATTAGTTATTAAAGTCTCATAAAATAAATTTGTTTTGAATTTTAAAAAATGAAAATTTAATAATATGTTTTTATTTCATTATCATTATTATTTCCATAAATAGTTATCGGGAAATAAATGATGCTGGTTATACTTAATTTGGCTAAGATATTTAAGAAAAATACAGAGAACCATAGAATACTTATATATTTCCTAAAATAATATCAAGTGCATTATAAAAAATAAGCACTTAAAGATAGAATAGAATTGTATTTGTACTCTAGAATTGCATATCTAATGTTGAAATTTTTAAACTGCATAATGCTCCACCATTCTCTGATATGCATTTGAACCTGCCTGTAAGACATTAAGTACATTTTACAATAATAATAATTTCTTTTATGAAATAATCATTTTTTTCTTTGATATTATTTCAGAAAAGTAACTCATTAAGAGTAGTATTCTAAAATAACATTAAGAGTACTTGTGTAGATCATAAAAGCCTAATATAAAGAAACAAAATATTTTTTAAATCATTTTTTTAATGTAAAACACTCAGTAAAATTTATTATACACCTTTAATAATATACACTTTGCAATAAAAACAAAATTAGGTAACCAATAAGCTGCAATTTGGATTCATGAATTAGAAAATGAATCGATAAAGTAATAAAGTTTTGCAAATAAGTTTGAGATAGCAAGTTGCTACCATGCAAGATTAGTGTTTTCAAGTTGATATGTATCATCATATCTTATTAAAGCACATTTATACTTAAATTTCTTACAAGTGATTCAATATATTATAAGGATGCTTTAATAGCAAAAAATTATTTTTTTAATAACTATTTTAGAATAATTGAGCTTAGTTGTCTTTTCTCCAAGCTACTCATGTTCATGAAAAGAGTAGTCCTGAACTGTTTCATTTTTCAACCAATAAAAGAAATATTTTAACTCCATTTTTAAAAAAAATTCAAAATACTGACCTATCTTAAAAGAATAACGGAAAGTCTTAATTTCAAAACGAAATTGGTTAAATTATAACCAGATAAAAAGAATAAAAAATAATTCAATTATTATATAATTCCAAAAATACTAACAACTTCTTTATGCATTCAGAGGTAAAATTCATTTAAGAACTGACAGCAAAAGGAAAGCTGCCCTTCTTTCATTTCACACTGTTGTAGAAGGAGATTAAAAATTAAGAAAGAAAAACTCACTTGCATGAACTGCAATTTTGCTGCTTCAAATTCTAAAATCGGAAGCTCCATTTCAGATTGCTTTTCATAAAAATAAGATTCAGAAATTTCAGAGACAATTTTTTGTTTGCTTGATTTAGTGGGACTGACTGAAACATCTTCTTTCTCACCAGATTCATCTGATTTTTCTTCATCACAAATCTCAGATGTAATAAGAGAAAGAACTTTTGGGCTAAGATTTAAGGCAATATTCGATGTTTTCTTTGAAATCTCATCCAGTATTTCCTAAAGAGAGAAAAACATTAAATTTTAAAAAAAGACACAATTTTTGTGATTAAAAAGAATCATGTTGATATGATGTACATCAGAGCAAATACATTAAAATTGCTGTATTAGCATATTCAGTAAGTTAAAATAAACTGATAGTTAGTATTATCCAGAAACACAAATGGATAAATATTATCAGAAATGAAAGGTGCATCATAAAATACATAATCAGGTAATATCACTTTAACAAAATGTATGCAGCATTAAAAATTAAAATAAATGTCATTGTATAATGATAATTTCTTAAAATTAAATTTTATAGTAAACTATACATATTTTATATGCAAATGATATCATTTCCATATAAATATACATTTTTATAGCAAATAAAACTTTATCTATATCTCCTTTATTTGTTAACTTTTTATATAATATGATCTAGCAACTAAACTGTCAAATTACTCATTAAACTAAGCTTCGTGTCATACTATAAGCCAAAGGTTATATTTTATAAAACATTTAATTTATGGCTGTAAGAATTGCCATAAAATTCTCATATATAATATAGCGATGCATAGTATATAATGAGTGTTCAGTTAATAAAGAATTTGAGCATTGAGAACCATTTTAGGATTGAGTTTTATGGTTAGACAAGGGGGGGGGATATGAATGTCTGTTTTGATTACACAAATATTTCAATGTTATTTGTTGATACTGTTACCAGAGAGATAAGCAATCAAAAGAAGGTACCATTGTACTATTAGAAGGTTCAGTTTATAATTATCAGGTAGGCATAGAATCCTATAGAAATTCAATTAAAAGTGCAAAATTCATAGAGTAATGAAATGCTTCTATCAAAGCAAGAGATTTTGAGCTGTATTTATAAATGAATTAAATTAGTTAAAATTCTGTTAATATTTTCTGAATTTTTTTTAAATATATAAATAAATTAGGCTGACTAAAGTTGAAAACTAAAGAACATTACATCCCATATAAGTTTAAATTTTGCATTCAAAACATTATCAAGACTTCTTTGTAATAATTTGTATTCAAATAATATCTTCCTATTAAAATAAATGTTAATGAGTGTGAAATCAGATAAAATCTCAAAATAAATATATATTTTTTCTTTATGTTCCTTACAAATGTAGATGAACACAAACTCTTTGTTTAAGGGAATAATCATAAATACTGTCATTGTCTCTGTAAAGTCAATACACGGAAATGTAGATTTTCGAAACACTTCCTTATTTATGATAAATGATTGATATAAAAAGTATTTTCATAATAGTTTCAGTTTAGATATTAATTCGCAAACACCGTTACAAAATAAAAGCTAGAAATCAAATATATAGGTTCAAATCACACATCAAAAATAAATTTTTTTTAGTCTAATGATAGGTTATGACAACTTTTGCATTTTGTCCACATATGCTTTTCAAATATCCTGAAATACAGGGAAAAATAAAAACTGCTTAACATCAACAACTTACTTTAGTTCGTCCTTCTTCTGCCCAATACTTGTCATATTTTATTTGACCCTTAGAAGTTCTTTGGAGGGCAAGTCCTACATCCATAACTGACATCAGGCTGAAACTTTTAATAATTTAATTTTAGTTCCAATTAAAAGTTAATCATCTGCTTTAGAATCCAAGGAACAACTTTGATATACACCCCCAAATTGGAAATTTGGCGACTTTTTTTTCTCACCAAGCAAAATATCTGCTTTTGGCGCCTTTTTTTTCTCGCCAAGATGGATTTGCGCGAAACACAAATAATTAATCCTACCTAAAAAGCAACCCTAAAAAATCCGTAGGGAGTGCCAGATTTGGCGCGTAATTTTTGGGGGTGTATATCAAAGTTGTTCCGAATCCAAGTTATATAACTGCATCGAATAAACTTAAGTGTAATCCGTTTTTTAAATCATGCTACACTAGTCTTGTTTACATTGACAGTATATGTCACAGTTACAGGCACGCTTGGTAATTTACAGTACATTTCCGAAGTGCTAGCATATATGATTTTTCAATAGCAAACGCTTTTTATTCTTACTTTTAAATATCAGTATCTAATAATTTTTACGTTTAAGCAAAGTATCTTTAAGAAAAAACTGTGTTTTTTACTATTATTGTATTTTCTTCAATTTTGATGTTTATTTCTATATGCAGTCAAAAGATGGCGCCGGTGATAAACTACAGTTTATGTCAGAATGCCAGAAAGTACATTCAAGTTTAAAGAGCCTTCTATATCTGTCTGTAACCAGCAGAAATGACTGTCTGAAACTTTTTTGCATATTTTGTAAAAAAGTATATTCCTTCCCCCCTCTAAAATTGTGTACCTTTGGAGAAGCCATAACTCCCATAAATGTTTAGAATCTTACTTCAGAATTCCAAGTTTTAGTTTTTTATGCTTTAAAGAATAAAAACAGAAAACCAGTATTTGTATATTAGCGAACTTTAATCATGAAAGATCGTGTGCATGTGTCTAGTGTTTTATTATATCAAATCTATCGTTAAACTTTGGTGTTTTCTTTAAAAAAAATTATTAATAATAATAATAATCGATAGCCTACTGTTAACACATAAATATAAGAAACATGAATATGTATTCAAAATTCCTCTTTTCCGAGGGATTGAAATCAAAAGCTGAAATAGATTGTCACAAATCCCATACTGAATTTCATTGGTATGTCATTGCATTTACATGTATGAGAACGCACAGAATGCTCAAATTTTGATCTGCACCTACATTTTTGATGTTAAACTTGTTTGCAAAATTTTATCAATCTAGCTAGTTACTTTCTGTAATTACAGTGTATACGGAAAAAGCACAGATAAAACTTTCTCCGCACTGATTTCATTCCAAATTTGACGGAACTTTACAAATTGTATAAAGACCAAACCAAATTTGGTAAGTCTAGTTCATAATAAATTTGAATTTTCATAGACAAACAGAATTCCATTGAATGTTGTTTCCCTTTATTGTGGGAGGCCTGAAAGTTATTAATCAAAACTTTATTAGAAAAGACAAAATCTCTAATTCGAATTTGACAATTGTAATTCTTTCTCTTTGTATGCTTCCTTTAAGAGAAAATAAAAAAACAGCATCGCAAAGGATTAAAAAATAGTTGAAAAATAAGAAGTGTGTCTTCCAGTCCAAAATACGAATGATAGTTTTATGTGAACTTTGTATCTGTGTGAGATAGAGTTTATTAAGCATGCCTATAAATATTTAAACTTTATCATATAATTTGAAGCTTAATACTAAAATTAAATCAATACATATTCATTAGAAATTTTAAAAATACTTATCGAATGCATTAAAAGTCATAGTCAGTCAAGGAAATAAGGACTTATTAATACAAACTGCCCAACAACATTGTGACAATATCCACCCGATATTGACCGACATCCAGAATATCAGATAATATTGTGGGGATATATAACAATGTATTGTGGGGATAGAAGAATGAAATGCGGCCATTTTTTGTAAGAATGAAATGTGTCAAAATTTGTACAAACATAATTAGTACCACAGATCAAACATCGTTGTTACGATACATACTCTATGTTGGCCGGCATTCAGAATATCGACAACATCGAGGAGATATCGTACAATATCTTATGTTAATAAGGAAGTCATTTCCTTTCTATCTAAAATTTCCCAAAAAGGATGTAATGGGATATAGTGGAGAAATAAGTTTGAAATGACGTAAATGATGTAGTGGAAAAATAAGTTTGAAATGACGTAAATGATGTAGTGGAGAAATAAGTCTATTAAAGCAAACTCCAAAGTTTTGTTCGCTTTATTTTGTTCCCGATCCGTTCCTCTATTAGCACAAGATATTGCTCGATATACTTACTCACAATGTTGATCAATTTATGAATGCCAGCCAGTATCATGAAGATATCATAGCAATGTATCAAAACATTTTGTGCTAATAGTTTTCCATTTCTTAAGAAATTTAACAGATTGGAGCGAATAGAGAGGATTCTTAGAAACCCCTACACTTTGTGGAACTCAGTCACTCAATTCTATTTGACGAAGTTAGTGCGACTTCTAGAATGAATCTCGAGTAGTATATTCCTATTAAAATATCTAGGATAGAAATCAAGCAACCAATAAAAGATAACGAGAATATCCTTATGCATGGATATAATTTCAATTGCTTTATACATGCTCAACAAAACCTCCGGTGTAAAGAAATCGTATAAGATTGTCAATTAGGCTAGTATTTAACTCTCCGACTCCTGAAGATAGACAAAACTTGTGTCCAAATGAATGAGGTTCTGAGTGGTTAAATGGGTACTAGTACATTCCTCGCTATAATTACGGGTGCCACAATAGTCATTAATTAATCAATACAGACCTCAATTTCAACATGTTCCAGTTCACTTCAGGATAAATAACGAGCAGAGTGAAGGAGAAGCACTAAGGTGATATGTTTGAAAATTAATTATTGCACCACTGAATATACATTGCACTAATTTTTAAAAAAATAGCTATTTTAAATTAGACTACTGTTGTAGCAAAATCAATTTTAAATATTTTCCTGGCAATATTACCCATTTTACGCTATAAATTATTTTCTGAAATAGATTTTATTATTGCCAGAAATATCAGATTTATGTACGACATTCTTATATTTTAATACTCTTCTCTTTAAATCAATAAAGAATCTAATTATTAATTTTTATAAATTAAAAAAATAATTTCAAAATCCATGCAAATACAAATTTAATATCCAATTCTTCCGTTAGCTTTAACTGCGAGCTAAAGCAATTCATCATTGTCAAATGTGAATAGTCGATATTTCTCCATCGAAAACATCATTGGCGATGACCGATTAACATCTTCGTTTGGAACAGAAACCAATCACTAGTATAGATCTTACTCAGACGAGTTAGTCTACTCTTAGTTTTGGAGTCGAAAGATGTCTACATTCGAAATCTGATTCCGTCAAAAATCTACTACATACGGTTCTTCTTATCTCTATCGGGGTAGATACTCTATCACTAATGCGGCACGAAAGTTTATAAAGGAGCTTACATGCTCAAGTGTCGTTCTCGTCATCTAACCATTATTCAAAGGGTACTTTTCCATTATCTCGGTACAAGCGGAAAGTCGCCAATAATGATGCAACCAAAGCCAAACGGAATATCGCCGCCGACCTTTTCCACATTTTTCAAAGAAAGTCGTGGGCATTTTGTCACCTGCGCCAATATAGCAACTATGTACTGTCGCCCAAAAGTCTGCCTGGCGAAATTTGCGCCAGTATAATAGAAAAATACCATTCAAAGTTATGCGGTCAGTCCCCAAGTAGCTCTCACGTTGCTTCAAATATGATTGAATCAAACTTAAAAACTCTTTAAACGAAACAACCAAAAACTGCAATTGATAACGGACTTGCTATCAGATTAAATTTGAATTATATTAATATTTATATTGAATTATACTATCAGATTAAATTTGAATTATATTAATATATATATTGAATTACATTAATTTTGTAGTATTACAATGGGAGTCTTCCCATATACTTCGTATTGATAGCTTTTATTTTATTGCTGTATTATTTATTGCACGTGTTTTTCTTTTGAATTTTTGTTTCATTTTATTATTTTTCATTCTTTTTATTTTGCTATTTAAGCAATCAAGTGCGAAAAGGTTTTCTCGGTTCTTATTCAAAGGTTCTAAAGACGGTGGAAAGTATGAAAGATTCTTAGCAACCTTATTTTGCAGTATTGCAGCAGACTAATATTATTGGATAGTTTTTTTCTTTTTGTCTTACTGAAGAAAATTAACGCCATAGGGAAATAAAATGGATTAAGCTTTAATTTCCAGAACTCCTAGATATTCATTTAAATTGCAAGTTCTCATTGAAGAAAACTCGAAAATACTTTTACCTTTTCTTTTAACGGTGTTGAAAACACTCCTCAATTTCGTCCATGCGTAGGATTAATTTATCGTCTGCGTAATTTGTCGTAAGTTGCTATTTTGACCTTGTCTGAATACTAGAAGTGGCTTTGTACCAATTTCATTCCATTCACTTCTAAATCGGCAATTCGCTACTTTTGCACGACAGACTATTAAATTAGATAATACGATACTTAATAAATTATATCAAGGTTTTCTGGTGTATAGATATTTGGCACATTAAGCAAAATGTGTCCAGTTTTAAATTATTTATTCAGTTAATACAAAAAAAAAAGTTGTCCTATAATTATTTTGGAAGATGAACATTATTTGAATTTTAATAAATTTTTCAAGGATTGCTGAAACCAGGAATTCAATTCAATACAAACATTTTATGCTTCTATCAAATCATTATTTGATCAACAGAATAGCTATTCAAGTATAATTAGCTGTTTGTATATTTATAAATATTCATTTTTGTGCATCACCATTGCTGTTTTCTGCATTTCTTTAGAAGATAACTGAATGCTTTAAAATTAATCATATTTATACTGAATGTAGTATGTGCATTTTGTAATCTAATTATACAATAATGCATTTCACAGTATTGTCAATGCTTATAATGCATGAAAAATATTTAATTTTATGAGAATTTCGATAATTCACTACATGTATCACAATTTTGAAAAATAAGCTGAGTGTTGTATATAATACATAAATGAATTTTAATAAATATCTATTTTTCTATACAAACATTTTCAAAATTCTTTATTTTAGAAAAATGTTCAGCCTTTTCTGCTTGAAATTTTAAACAAAGGTTAGCATACATGACAAAAAAAAAATTTGAATTTTTAATAAGGGAAAACTGATATTAAAATATTAAAGAACAGTCAAAAGAACCCCCAACTTTTCTGTCGAATGTAATTCACTAATGAAATTATGTGTATTCATTCAACCCATGATAAAAATGTTTCTTTTGAAAAAAAGTTGTCAAAGAATGGCTTGCATTCATAATCTTGTGACCCTCTAAGGATATGACCCAATACAGAATTGATTTTATGGGGTAATAAAGTATGGGTAGGAATTGCATACATTTGAATAAAATATTAAAATATTTTTGGTATGGCAGCTGTACTGCAGAGAAACAAAAAGTTAACAAATTTTATATACAATAAGATATTATAAGTTAAAATGTGTCAAAATAAAAGCTAGTCTCACAATTATGTCAAAATGTGCTTATGTGTTAATAAACATTCCTGAAAAGTAAAATCAAGAACATATTTATATGTTCGCAACAGCATATGCAAATATACTGTTGCTATATTATATTCATAATTCATAAAAATATTCTCAAAGTTGTTGAATGACAAAATAATTTCAAGATACAATATAAATAAAAAAAAAAAAAATCAAGAGAATGGTAAATTTGAATTTAAAGAACATTATTTTTTTAAAATTAGTCTAATTTTAATAGTTATTTTGAGCAGCTTATATGTCTACATTTTGAATTATGCAAAATTATGAGTTAAATCTCTATACATAATTTGTGCAAGCATGTTATATGACAGTCATGCTTTATACAATAAGTAATAAAACTTTTTTTTCTAGCAAACCAATGGAGAGAGAGAAATAAGTAAATATAAACCTATTTGAAAAAATGCCCAAAGTTTATTCTCGAATACAAATGCAAAAGTTTGATTTACACAGAAATACATTTACCAATACAAAATTTCCATATATAACTTGCAATAAACATTTTGATATAAACATTGTTTTATCAAATCTATTGAAATTCACCTAGCTCAGTACAAAATATTTGAAATATAGGTACTGCAGTTCGATCGCAACAATTCTTACTAAGCTCTAGCTAAAATCAACATTCATCTGTACATACAAATGGGTAACTTTAATATAATCAATAGAAAAGCACGAAACATGAATAAAATTGTAAAGCTATGAGCAAAATCCAGCATTAAAAATTATGATTAAAATGCATCACAACTGTGAAATTGAAACTTAATGTAAACTACTTTAACATGTACAATTAAAGTAAATTAAAAGGAATAAAATGTATATCAGTATTTTCTACGTTTGCAATAACATTATCGTAGCAATGAAATAGAAGCTTATTAAAGACAACAAAATGTTATTTTCTATATATGTTCTGCAATGATAATTTTTTAAAAATGCATGAAAAATTGTAATTCAGATGATTTTTTCATGCATTTTAAGCAAAATTTAGATTGCTAATATATAACAAAAACACAAAAAAGCACAAGACAACACACCCATAACCACTAAACTAATTCACAACCTAAGAACCAAGAATTGAAACAGCTCTTAAAGATATCAAGAATAATCTTTCATACAATATCATTTTTTAAATGTTTGATTAATAGTTTTTTAACAAATGAATAAAACAAAATTAGTTTTTGTTTACATTTACTTATATTCTTTGGATTAAGGATATATTTAGAACAACACAATACAAGGCTACAACAGAGAGAGAAAGAAAAAAAATCACATCAACATTAAACTTTGAATGACAGATTTACACAATATATTGGTAAAACCCTAAAGCAATTAAAAGAGTCATCAACATTAAAAATATTAGAAAGAAATAACTTTCCAAAAATTGAAGATATATAAATTTTACCAAAATCAGCATAAGTACAGAAGTATCACAGGATTACGATTAATACATTATTCTCATCCATACTAATATTTGAAGAGGACAAATTTCAATTGCATTGAAATAACAAGTAATTAAATGACCAATCATACTTTTTTTTTATGCAAATCGTAATTTTTTCTAAATATAGTAATGATCAAAATTTAAAAACAACTGTATTAAATTAATTTTTTTTAATAAAAGAGCATTTTAATCTTCTAAGTTATATTTTCATAAATACCAAATAATTTGTAACATTATAAAATTACAGCTACTCCTGTCATAAAATGACAAAATTCCATAACTTTTTACGATCTAAAACAATTTTCAAGGATACCAACAAAAGATTTTTGAAATAATAACGCTAAAAAAATAAACAGTTTAAGTAGCAAAATAAATAAAAAAATTTCTTATCATATTCTGTTTCTATTGTGCATAGTTAACAGGTACAGACATTGCATATCCTACCCATCTCATTTTTTTATTGCTGTTTTTATAAATGAGAAACAAAAAAATGTGCTACTAAACATCTTCGAAATTTTAGTCAAATTACATGACTCCGTTCAGCTCTCACGAAAGATAAAACAGAACAAAGCTGAAATGATAGTTTTGAACAATACTTCAAAGTTGTAAGAAAAAAAAAAGACTGAAAACATATGGAAGAGATCTTTTTATCAGCCAAATCATATCTAATATATATGATTTCAGATGATAGAAGCTGACGATATTTAGAATATATAAAATTAATAAAATACAGAGCATTTTAATTGAAACAAATATTTTTGTAGGCAATTAAAACTTTTCAGGACAAATAAAATCAATTTCTTAAAAAAATTATCAAATGTTTCCAAAAATAGACAAATCAGATATGCACACATAATATATCAAAACAATTACTTAAGATTGGATTTTTAAATTTAAATTTCTGCAGTCAAAATGACATTAAAAAAATCCATCAATATGGGTATAGAAACTTATATCGCATAAGTTCCATCAAAGTTAAAAATTTGATAATTTCCTATATCATAAAATTCTAAATATATTTCTTTAATTATAAAAGGTCATTTTCAAAATTAAATCTTCCTTTTGATATAAAAAAAAATTCTAATGTTTAATGTCATGAAATGGAATTAATTTGAACATTTCTAATAAAATTACTTGAAGATTTAACATAAATGCTGTAAGCATCTTTAATAAATAATTTTTTAAAAATTGTAAGTATTTATAAATAGCACTAGTTAATTTTATAAAGAGAATAATAAGCACTGCTTCTTGAAAGAAAAAAAGCACACAAAAAGAATTCTTTTGAAGATGACAGTAAATCTAACATTTTTGTAGAGTCGCATGATATTACTGCTTTGGTTAAAGAATAAACCAAGCACTTTGCAAAGTAGTAAAAAACAAAAACACTTTCACAATTATGTTTGTAGTATTTAAATTTTATAACAGATTTTAAAATGTTATTAATGTCTTTGGTTTAAAAAAGTAAAGGCTTTGAAAAGATTTGCATCCTTTGAGAATCAAGTTCTCAACTTAGTGAAAACTACTCATTTTCAAGCAGCTCAGCTTTAAAGGATATAATACCCGAGATCAATTAACAGACTAGAACTTGAAAAGCTGTTTAGCAGAACTACTGTAAACTTTTATGATGCAACACTAGCTGCTGGCATTTCTTCAGAAGAATTAACTTCCACTACTGTATTTTCAACCACAATCTTTGGATCTGAATTTACTGGGGTTTCATCTTGTTCTTTAACTATCACTTCTTTATCATTAGCCTCAAGAATAAATTTTTCTTCTTCACAAACAGGAGTAGTTTCTGGAGCACTTTGTTCATTTTCCACAACTGGATCACTTCTTTTTTCATTGGATTTATCTTCAAGAGGCAAATTTTTCTTCTCTTTCCCAGTAGCAGCATTTTGAGAAGCTTTTGACAAAGTGTTGGTTTTAGGAGGTAATTTTGCTATTGTTTTATTAACTTTTGGCACATCCTTTTTATTAATATCATTCTTAATGGGAGCAGGGCGTGGTTTGGCTGCAGCTGGTTTGTTACTAACAGATGTAGCATTCTTGGCAGGAATAGTTGCACTTTTGAGGGTATCTCTCTTATTCAGAACATTTTTTCTTTCTGATATTTGCTTATTTACAGTATCTTTTGTTTCCTTAATGCTTGTTTCTTTAGGGTCTGGTTTTTTTGCAGGGGGAACAGCAGTTTTTCTGATCATTGTAGAAACTGGTTTTGTTTTTGATTCAGTTACAGGAGGTTTTGCTAATGTTGAAGATTTAGTTACAGTTTTATTAGGAACAGTTGAACTGGCAGGTCGACTTAAAGTAGTACTCCTTGCGGTAGATGCCACATTTGATTTATTACTTTGAACGGTAGATGATCCCTTTGAAGCAGGAACTGTAGTACCTGTAGGTCTAGCAGTTGTTTTAGTTCCAATACCACTTGCTGCAGACTTTGGTCTGGCAGTGCCAATAACTGGTGAACTGCTGACAGGTTTTGGAGTTGAAAGCTGACTTTGTCCTGTAGCTGAAAGTGTTGCAGATTTACTAGTAGACATAGTATTTCGTACAGTAGTAGACTTCGTAGAGGCAACTGAAGCCACTTTATTAACAGATGATACAGGAAGCTCTTTCTTTACTCTTACCATAGTAGTTGGCTTAGTAGATTTTTCAACAGGAGCTTTGGGTAAAGTAGATGGCACATTTCTGGCTTTACTCTTTGGATCTTTTGGATCCAGAACTTTTTTCTCAGGTAAAGGCTTCTTGGTCTTATCAAATGGAGCAGCTTTCAATTTAATTTTACTATCAAGTGAAGGTTTTAATGGTTCTTTCTTTGTTTTAAGTGTTGCATCAGACATACTTGACTGTTTTCCAGTTTTGGCTGATGTTTCTTTTGGTTTGGGTTTTCCACCAACTGTGTTTCCTTTCATATAACTCCAACCACCATCTTTTTCAGAATCCGAGTCAACATCTTCAGTTACTCCTTCAGCTTCTGGAATGCCCTCCGGTAATGCCTGGAGATCGACAGTTGTTTCAACAGGACATTCATCTACAGAATTAACAGATAATACAGCTGCTGTAGTTGCAAGTTCTGTATTTGCATCGCATATTAAACTGTTTCCGATTTCAGTTGTATTTTTGGGGCTAGCTAATATATCATTCAAAATTTTGGCAGCATTACTTACTTGATCTGGTAAGGCATCATTACTTATTCCAGATGTATTTTCAACAGATACAAGAGTACTAATTAATGGTGAAGCATCTTCTTTCACAGGACTGCTTTTCTTGGCCGTATCCACAATTTTGTTACTTTCATCCAATGCTTCATTCTTCAATACATTTTCTACTTCAGGTGCTTTTTGTGGAGTTAAAGTAATACCACTTAAATTAAATAACTCTTTTGATTGATCTAATAACACACTATTGGTTTCATCTATATCATTTGAACTTGCAGGTAAATCATGGGTAAATAAGGCACCATCACTTAATTGATTTGGTAAAGAAGGATTTTCATTTTTAGGACTCTCAGGTGAATTTCTTAAATTTAAATCCTCATTCAGTTTGCAAGAACTCTCATTAGAAATGAAAGGACCATCATCAGAAATTGGACAGGCAGGTTTTGCGTCTTTAAGCAAATCCTCTTTTAGAGAGTCATTAAATGGATTTTCGTGATGATTTATAGACAAAGATTCATCTATTACATTTACTGCATCTGAAATATTTATTGCTGAAGTAAAAGATAATTCAGATTTCTCATCCTTAGAAATAGGTAAATCCTCCAGAGGAGGAGCAGATGCAATGTTTTTATCAAGTTCAGACCATGGTTCAACAATATTATTCATATCTGATTGACTAGGACTCAGATTAACATGCTCTGGTGTTTTTTCAATAAACTGCTGTTCTGGTTCCTTAGTGGCTAAAGAAATTGTTTCTGCTACAAGATCTTGTTTACATTCATTATCTAGAGAAATCAAAGAAGTATTAGATTCATCAGGTTTATTAATTGAATTATCTGCACATGAAAAATCTTTTGATTCCATATTGCCAGTATCAATAAGATTAGGAATAATATTTGGATGATCATCCACACTTTTAATGACAGAAGATTCATTCTTTTCATTTACAGACAGTATTTCACTTTGAACAGATTCAGGACTGGCAGTAGTTTGGTCTGTCTGACACTGATTTTCATCAGGAATAAAAGATTTCATAACAAACGGTTCTGCATATGGATTTAATTTATATGAGGAAACGGGAGATATAGCCTCAGGACTTGCACTAGAGGAAATTTGTTTCACTGCTGTTTCAATAGTATTTGAAACAACACTTGATGCAATGTCAACTGCCTCTTCTGGTGTGATAGCATATTTCGTATCTTCCAATGATAAAATATTATTTTCTGTCAAACCAAAAGATGAGTTAATATTAACTGCTGCTGAATCTGAAACAGGTTTGGGTTCAAGTGAAAGAGAACTAAAATCCTGGCTCAAATCAGAACTAAGTTTCTCAAAATCCTGAGATGCTAAAACATCATCAATTGGAGGAGTTGGCAATTCACTTAAAGCTGTAGCTTCAGGAGCTAGACAAGAAGGGAGTTTTGCTTGAGGTACAAAAATTGCATCAGAGGTAACTTTCTGAAATGTCACACCTTCTATAGAGCTCTCAGAATAAGGACAGGCATAAGATGGATCAGTAATACCAGCTGAACTTAAAACATTAGCTGTATTCTTTAACTTTTTAGCTGATGCAGCATTGAATTCCAATACCGTTGGCTTAGCACAAAGAGAATTTGAAATTTCTTCAGAATGGCATTCTTTTTCTCCTCCATTCATTTCAAAGAAATTTAACTGTGGAGATGCTCGGGTTACCAGCTCAGTCGCATATTCTTTAATTGTTTTACTATCTCGTAAGAAAACAACAACAGCAGTAATATTATCTTCAGAGCCTTGCAATTTAGATTGATGAACAAGTTTTGCAGCAACAGCATCTAAAGGTTCGTCAAGGGCACTTCCAGATAAATTATGATACAAAGCAGATGTGACATCTTCAGGAGACATTCCATCCCACAATCCATCACAAGCTAAAATCAAGAAATCTTCCGTTCCATCAAGGTTAATTGTAGTAATTTCAGGTTCACTACAAATGAATCTTTTATGGTCTATGTCCCCTGAAATAAAATACAAATGTTAAGATAACTGCAATACTATTTAAACAAGAATACAAAAGTAAAATAACAAAGAAAATTCCATAACAGTAACTTTAATAACATAAAACATAAGTTTTGTGCATAATGCTTGTCATTAACATATGCAAATGAATGGAGAAGTATATTTTATGTAAAATAGAAAATTTTAATTCCATAACTTTGATCAAAGTAATTTAATTTAATATTAAAAATGTGATTTACTAATGACTAGTATTTTATAGTACTACTTATCAGTGACAAGTTCACAATCATCAAATACCAAAATTTTTAAATATGAAAATAAGTATTTTATTAAAGCCCCCAGAAGACATATTAAAAGACAGGACTGATACAGTGTAAATTGTATTGTAAAAATTAATAGATTCTCGTTCAATTAATAATTCTCTGGGGAAAAAATATTTGCATAAAAGAGATGCGCAACATAATTTTCTGGGAAGGGGGAAAACCACACACAAGCTAGTTTCGAAAAAGGATTAAATGTACTTCAAGACTTAATAGCCAGATTATTTATGGATTTAGAATACATACTTAGTCAAATGAAAGTAGCTAGAAATTTCTGAAATGTTTAGACTCAAACTGGGGGGGGGGGGGGGTTACATAAAGGTGTAATAAACAGAGTAAATTAAAAAAAATAATGTATTATAATTCCAAATTATAATAGATGTGAGATAACAAAAATGTTTATCAGAAGAATTATGAATTAAAAAATATGTAGGTGATAATTTCAATTTAAACGTGTCCTTAAAATTAATTATTTTCTACCCATTTAAAATCAACCTTAAAGAGCATTTTAATCTCTACATTAAAAGGGTATTATATTCTGAAGGTAATATGAAACTAATGCATTCAGGAACTAAAATCTCTATATTTAAATGCTGCCAAAGAATGCTAAATTTTGATTCCAATTTCACTTTTGAAAGGAGAGAAGATAGTTTTTATTTACTTATTTATTTTAATCATTGGCATATCACTATACCCCTTTTTTATTATTTACTTAGAGCAAAACTGCATCAGGCAAGACTCGCTCACAATAATATCTGGAAACTATTATATTTAAATCCATCTTAAATCTTTCAAAATTTTTTATCAAATCTAAATTTCCTTCAAGACTCTTCAGAACAACACCTTTGTCTAACACACATATTACATGTAAATATATATTCATGCCAATGGGTGTAAATCAAGCAATCAATAAAATGTTAAATAAAGTGATACATTTCCTTGAACTGATGAAGTTTGACATTACAACAATCAATAAATTCTTGCATCAAGTACAGAAAAGTTTTTTCAAACTTTTGACAACAAGGTTAAAAATGCAAGAAGTGAATGAAAAGGACTGAGAAAAAAAAAGATAAAATTAAATGGTAAAAAATGTTAGGTGCAAAAGAAAAAAAAGAACATTTTCAATTCTATTACATACTCTTAATTTTTCACCAGTATTAAGAAAGTGGATGAAAAATGAAAATAATATAACAGATATGTTTAATTTCGCTTAAGCATTGAATAAACTGATTGAATTGCTGATAATTAACTTATAAAATGAAGTCTCACCATACACATTTCATTTTGTTTCACAACAATTAATATTAAAAAAAAAAATACCTAGGGCACGTGTTACAGCTAATACTCCATTCACTCTTGCTATACCAGTATGACAATTTACTTCACCCCCAAGATCTTCAATTCTCTTACGTTCCTCCTAAAATTAAAAATAAAATATTTTTAAAAAATCAATTTTAGCCATAAATTTCCAAATTATCCAAGTTTTAAAATAAAATAATAAAATACAGAAAATGAGAAAAAACAGGAAATTAGTAAATATATGTTAATTTCTGATTTCAATCGTAATGCTATCCATATTTTGAAACATGGCAAAATTATATAGTAAAAATAAATGTAATAAAATGAGATGCTTACTTCTCTGTCAGGTTTATGTGGATTTGTTACAATTACAGGTTTGCCTTCTTTTACTAAAACAGCCTGTGAATCCCCTACCCAAGACAAATATACTGTTCTTTCTCTAATTAAGGCACAAATTGCAGTACTACCACTCTTCAGATTCTATATAAAAAAGATGAAACAAAATAAGACTCAAAAACTATGTTCTAAAATCACAAAAGTAAAATTGTGAACACAATTATTCAGAAACTTGCATAATATATTAAACAAAAAGAAAAGATATTGAATCTTATTCACATTTAAATGTTTTTCTTACCCATTCACTACATTTTTTAAGAAAATTTTCATCTGTGATCTTGTATGCTTCAGTAATAGCTGTTACAGTATCAGTCAAAAATGCTGGGTGTTTTGCAATATTAACATGGAGATGCGCGGCAGCATAACTAGCAGCATCTACTCCAGAATGACCATCAAATACAGCATAATAACTATGAGCAGGAGCATCCTAGAAACAATACATTACATGAATTACATTACCTTAATACAATTTAGAATGAGATTTAACAGTTGATTTCAGATTAAAATTTCATTAAAACATATGCTTGTATATCAAAACAGGGGGGGGGGGGGTCCTTTTACAACTAGTAAATATAAAGCAGTTCTTACCTTTAAATGAAAGATAATTTCACAGATCAAAAGATCAATTATTCACACAGTTTATTTTTGATAGGCCATAGTGAATAAAAGTGATGCTTACAATACAAATTGCTTGCCCAAATTATTATAAAGCAAAAGGAGCAATTTTCTTTTTAAATATAACTATTTCAAACTTTCTGAATACATCAAAGATACTAACAATATCAATATTGTATTCTTTCAGCTATAGATATGGACAATGTTTAATGTTATCAAAATACATACTTGACATACTTTAGAATAATTACCTATATTAAAGAAAATTATAGACAGAGGAAATGAAAAATATTTTCATATTTAATTTTATGTTTAAATGAAAAACCTTGATTAAATATGTTATGTTATAACACTCTATAGAGGTGAAAATTGTCATTATAACAAATCACACAAAAAAAATCAATTTCATTGTTTTAAAAGCCTATTTACAATTTGATTATGTTTCAATAAATAACCTAAATAAATTTGCTTTCATCAGCAGATTGTTAAATAATTTTATTTTTTATGGAATATATTAATATCTGATGCTGGTGTATTATAAAAGCTGTAAAATGCCTAATAACAATCAATGCTTTCATCAAATTATCCCCATATTTATTTTATTGATTCAAATAAAAATTAATACTAACATTTCATATAAAATATATTATCTGGATATGATATCAAAATAATTATTAAAATATAATGCAATTTCTTATTTTGTAAAAATAACAATCCACATAACAATGAAAATCATTCTTCAGACATTTTTAAAAAACTTTTTAACACAGGAAACAAATCTATACTTATTATAAAGTTCAATGTGTGCTGGTGCTCTACAGGCCAGACGGTTGAATCTACAGCTACCAAATCTGGTACATGTATACCTCCGGCCCTTTTTTTGAATTTTTAATTAGAATTTGAATGAATTAAAAATCAAGTGAAATTTATATGTTTATAGCTTCCAAAAATATCACACAAGGATGATTTTTGCTTCCAATTAAAGATAAAAAATTAATTATCTAATGGTAACAATATTTTAACACATAACTTAAGCTTCTATTTACAACGAATTTTTAAAGAAATATTTTAACTATATTTTTCAACAATATATTTCGGACTAAACAGTAAAATTTAATCTGCATGAGCATGTTAGGAGTGAAAGGGAAAAAATTATCTTTTATCAATATGTTGTCATCAGATTGATAAAAACTTAAAATTAATAAATAATTATTGCAAATTCAACATATAAAAACATAATTTTCAGTACGTGCCTGCATGAAATGAAATGTTTTTTTTTTTTTTTTTTTTTTTTTTTTTTTTTCTAAAAAGAAATGGTTTTGCGACTTATACAATATTATTAAAATAAATCAACTTTATTTAAGACAAACATAGTTATAATATATCATTCAAATCAAGGTCCAATGGCTAGTTTGTAAAACTTCAATAATAGGAATGCATCCATAAAAAGAGTCTAACAACATAGTATGTGACATGAATCTATAAATGCTTTAAAAAATGAAGATTATTTAGCATTTTAATGAAAAGAGAAAAACTTCGATCAACTGTCTCTAAAACTGACTGACTTATGAATATTTGAAAATCACTAATCACTAAAAATGGATAACTTTAAAGCACATCATCGACCATTTCAAAGATGATACCCTAATCAACTTCCAGATTTTTCTGAAAATTTACTGCCTCAGAATGCAAATGTTAAATGTTCCAACTTATTCCTATTCAAAACTTCATTAGTCAATCAAATATGATAGCAGTAGAAACCATCATTTATTTATTTGACAGTTGAAGTGTCAAGAATATTTTGAAGAATATGATTCCTTATAACTAATAGAAGTATAAAATTTAGATTGAATAATTAAAAAAAATTATATTTATAGATATAACTAAAATAAAATACCATTATTCGCATCATTTAAACCTTTTTGAAAGTAAAACTAAAAACTGAATTTTATGATGAATTTAAGCAATTTTTGTTGAATAATTCTTAATATTATATAAATTATTGTAATTATTCAGTAGTACATACAGATTCCCTTTTACTTATATATTAAAAAATTGCTTGGTTTCGATAAAAAAAAATTTAATACCAATTTGCAGTTTAATCGTTTCTACTTTAATTTAAAACTGAAATTTTGTGAGAGTTGATAGATAATGAGAGTGAGATATAGTACATTACTGGCTTAAGGCTTTTATAATTGCATGAGTGAATTATAAGACTACCAAAATTTTAGCCTTAAAAATATTTTGATGAAGTAGCTATTAAAAGACAAGTTACATAAAGTATTTGATTGACAATTACAAGTCACAAAGTATTTAATTGATAATGACATTACATAATGTATTTAACTGATAATTTTAAACAGAAGCAAGATTGGCTAATCAGCTGCTTGCTAAAGGCGGCTAGTATAAAATGAATAATTCGATAATTTAGAGTAAATTCACAAATGGGGTGGGGGGGGGGGGAGCTTGACATATCATACAAGATTTAAAAAAAAAATCTTAAAAGGATATTTGGAATTTTGGATGACAAGAAGTTCAATTAGTATAATTCAGATTATGACTAATTAAACTGCGCTTGAAAGCTGATAATCTTACCTTCAAATCAAGCAATGAATTTAAATCGTGATGAATAACATGACGATCTTCCATTCTCCTCCTTTTATTCCTTATTGCAAATACAGATGCTGAATATGGTAGAGAACCAGTGGAAGAAAACATTTCTTTTCCATTCAAGTCATCCATAAAAGATTGGCAAATAACTGGTAATTTTTTAATGGTTTCAGTGTACAGTGTACAAGTATTCAGCACTAAAAAGAAATATATATTTTTAATTATAATCATTACATAAGTTATTAGTCAGGTATCCTCAAATAAGCCAATTAAATATCAGAAATGAATTGTTAGTCACTGATAATAATGTAAAATTTTAAATACTTAACATAAGTAGAAAATGAGATAAAAGAAATCTAATATAAACTTTTAAAGTATTAAAATCAATAAGAAATAGTCACTAAATTGGGAAATATTAATATATTTTCCTTCTCAAATATACACATTTCACGGTCAATTAGTGAGAAACAAAAATTCAGTGTTTAATTTGAGCAATCAAAATGAATTATATAAATTAAAAAATTTTATAACATTTTAAAATGCACTTTTAGGTTTTGATCAGGTAATGTATGCACGTAAAAAGATTAAAGATATAAAATATTAAATTATAATACTTATCGCAAGTGAATATATTTACATTACAATGGTAAAGATAATGAAAATTACTTAGAGAGCATATAACTTTAGCATATCTTTTTTACTTACAAAAGTTGATATATGTTTAATTTTTAAAATTTTAAAGCAAATAATAACAAATTAATATGATGAAACACATCGACACTGTTGAAGTTTTATAACATTACATGTTTGCCCACTTTATCTACAAATATAAAAAATATTATTATAATGCCTTTCCCAAACCATATCAATAGTTGAGGAAATAGCATAATTAAAAACAAATAAAATAGTTTGAATGCTTAACTAAATAGACATTACTTATTAGAAGCATTTTACTTAGGGTAAAGATATATTTTGATTTGGTTGAAGTGAAAAAGAAATTTAAATAAATTTTTAGAAGCAAAGTTAACAGATGTATAAAAAATTACATATGATATTTAATGATTACATAATGCAAAAATAATTTCAATTTTTTTTAGTATATTAAATATTAATGTCAATGTTCCAAAAACAGAATTACAGCCAGTGACAATACAATATGACAGAATACAGAAAGCTACAATACTGGTGGAATGATTAAATGCAGGTTTCTTGGCCAGATGGCATTAATTGAAGTTTTATTACCCAATTTTTACAAGACCAATTATGGCTCATGTGTTATTAAATGAGACAAAAAAATTAAAGAAACATTATTACCTTAATCAATTTTTGATAAAACAGAGATGTATTCAACAGAGTACTGATTAATAATACTTAAAAGGTAAAATCTGTTAAAATTTATCATGGTCTAATCAGATTTGTTCTCTTATGCATCCAGGAAAACAAATTAAATAGAAGCCAGTATGGTGTTTTGTGTAATATGTAATGCATTAAGTACAGACAAAATGATTGAAAATTTAAGTGAAACATGAAATTAAGGTCAACTGCATACAATATAAAATGATGTAACAAAAATACTTACATTCATCTTTATCTGAATTAACATATTCTAGTGATTGTTCTGAAATGTTAGCTTCAATCTGTTGGGCAGCATTCTTGGCTATTGTAACAGCTAACTGATAGGGACATTTTCTGAAATAAAAAAGTCAATTTGGAACAAATATAAAAAACATAAAAATTCACCACAAATATAAAAAGTTAAAGAAAAAGTGCAAATATTAAAAAGCATGATCTTTCTTTTTAACAATTATTCCAGGTACATTTTATATAATCTTACGAAACTGTTCAAACAAGAGGAAGATATCATTAAGCAGTTAAATTATTACATATTAAAAAAATTTTAATGCACATTTCTCAATTTTAATGATACATATTTTTATCTTTTATAAAAGACTTCAACACACACAATTCTGCATCTCACATAAATATATAAAGTGTGCAATAAATTTAAAAACACCTTTCCTTCATATAAAATCTTGTCCCTTACTAATTTTTGACAAGCTAAATGTACTGATCATTTTTAATAATTAAAATTATTAAATTGAGTTTAGATTAGATAAAACTATTTTGAAAATAATTTTTGACAGATTGGCAAGCAAAGTGCAAAACAATTCTGAAATAACGCAAATTAAAATAATTATACAAATAGAATAGCTTAAATTTCGAAATTTATTTACTTTCAAAAATAACAAATGTTTACTTCGAGAGTTTAAAGAAAATTCTCAAATAAGTATTAAAAATATTGTTAATTATTCGTGTTAAGATTTTTTTGAAAATCAGGAGTGACTGAATAAATCTACACAACCGAGAATCTTTTCCGGTGATTCAATCAAAATTATTCACATTTCCAGAAATAAACGAACAATTCAGACTAACAATAAAAAGACAATAAACGCGCATGGCAGATGAAGGGAAATTCCGTTGCGTCATCTGGTGATGTCATGTTGGGGAAGTCGGATGTTGGAGTCATGCAAAAGAGTTTTTACAATTTCACCTTTCAACTCAGCGCTTTACCAACAACAAATTCTATTTAAAGAAAGAAATAGTTATTTTAATCTTTAATTCTGCTTTTCTTTCCCTTTCCTTCATTTTTTTACGAAATTTTATTCCCTCTTTGTTTTGCCTGCATACATTATTTTATAAACGGAGAAATTTATAGATTTTGCATTGAAATGCGGACCGATATGAGGGAGAGGCGATAAGGTTCTAAGAAATTAAGACTGATAATTAATTAATATTAAAGCAGAAAAAGCCCAATAAAGGAAGGAAACAAAATTTATTTGTGTGCCACCTTTTCAGGTATTCTTTATATCTTTTCATTCGGTATATTTTAATCATATACAGAAATCGGTATTTCTAACTCATTGCTGGCGTTTCTATGCTTTAGTGGAGATAGAAATAATTCGATCGAGTTAAACAACCTTCATTTCAACTCCAGCATTATTTCTACCTCCGAAAAATCGATTAATAAAATGCAAAACTAAATTCAATTCATATCTCAATTACTCTCAAACATACTATTACATTATATTCAAAATTATTTCATCCAGAAGGTGGGGGGGGGGGAATAACATAGCTTATTTCTATGCCAGTATTATTGAATTATAATTTAATCTTAAAAATAAAAAAACAATAACGATTTAGTTAAATGTGAATCTACACATTGATTTCTAAAAGCAGAACATATTCTAGACATGTTTTAAACATTCAATCGTATTATCAACGAGTAACAAACGTTTTGTGCATCAATTCAATACTCAATCTATAAACTAATATTAAAGCACTATCTATAAACTAAAATTAACATGCTTTACAAATATATAAACTAAAATTAAATCACTTCAATACTCGATAATTCGACACAAAAATTACACATAAACATATCAAATATTCTATGGGCTCTAACTGGATCAGTGAACAATATATAGCAGAAATATATAAAGAAATCATTTAACAAGATAGTAAAAATAAATAAGGTTTTAAAATTAAACGGGGAAACAAAGTGTTCTATCTATCAAATATTAAAATTTATTTATTTAGAATTTCATATTATTTTAATGATTTAACTCATTATATCGCTCCTATCTAATCTGGGTATAGCAAAGACACTCTTTCTTCCAAACTTCTTCAAATAAGGGGGAAAAAATTAATACCATTTACTTGATATTGAACTAACTAAAAAATGGCGGAACCTTTAACCAAAACTTATTCTCAATATGCAATTACTTATATACAGTGAGTTTTTTTTAAGTCTTTTATACTTTTACCTTTTTGCGTAGTATGGCCAAACATGGGTCTTGCGCCACTAAACTACACACAACACAAACCAAAGTAATTACTAATGTAAAAATACAAAATAGTAAATGTCAGACAAGCAAATGCAATCAGTATAGATCTCCAAATATACATTATTCAAATTTTTTTATTATTATTATAAAAAAAAATTTACACAGCTTTTTTTCCACAAAAAAATATTTTAATGCTAAGATAAAGAATTAGTAGACCTTTAAACAATAGTAATCATATTAATTAAAATGATGCAAAAAAATTAGTAAGAGTTATCTCTCCAAAAATGTATCGCATACTTCTAAATAAAGGTGCTACGCCCTTACTCCCCTCCCCATTAAAAAGAGGACCATGGACAAGTCTGTAACCGTCACGCACGCCTCAGATATTTATTTTCAGAATTTCGCACATTAAAATTTATGTGCTTCGCTGTATAGTAATGAAAACCTCTACTTTTACATTTATTGAAGAACATATTTTGGGGAACAATAGTTAACAAAAAATTGATTCTTGGCAATTATTTCTGCACACTGTTAATACACAAGAATCAAGATAATAATAATAATAATAAATTACTATTTTAGACATTTGTTTTTCGACCAGCTGAAACCAAAATTAGACGGACAACATCATTGTTATCTAAAGATTATACACTTCATTACATTCATTTATTTATTTAAATCATTGCGCTTTTGGACTGCAGCATTTAATTGCATGCAAAAGCAAAAACCTAAAACATTTTACCTCTTCGGTAGATTTGATACAAACTTTGATGATAATTTATATAAATTATTGGATTTTAGACATTATGTGCTAAATTTTATCGTAAAGTGTTGAGTTGCACCAGAACAGCAGGACAAAATTTCAAAAAAAGTTCTAATTGATTAATTTATTAAATGAATTTCATCATGGAGGATTGTACTTTCAAGTGCAGTTCAATTTTCGATTGTGAAGTACAAATACTTAAGATTTATTACAAAACTAACTACTCATAATAAAAGAATTAATTTTGGAAAACACGCCAAATTAAATTTTCTTCCAATAACGTCTTGTAAAAGCAGTTATATTTCGAAATACGAATTTGGTTCTTCAAAATTTTTATTGCCTCCTTCAAATAAACATTCTATATGAAAATTATCATCAAGAAAATAAATATAACCGTATTTTAGATTAAAAGTTTAAAAAAAAATGCTTTCTCCCCCATTTTTGGTAACAGCCCACCCAAACACGTAATGGATTTCTACATCCCCCACCCAAATCTAAATTTAATATTGCACCAACAGGATAGGACTGAGTTATTATTTAAAAGTTCCGTATTAAAACAAGTAAAGTATGATACCGGTGTTCCATGTATCTGATGGAAAAGCCGTTCAGGAGTTAACGCATCATGGGATAGCTGATGAATCTATTTTGATAAGCTAAGAGACGTCAACACAATCCTATTTATTACAGTCCTGTCATTTCTTCGTGATTTGATCACTATTTCGTACTCTTCGCCCTTTCATCAAACGCACTCAATTGTTTGAAATTGAATGTCAGACAATTCTATTGGTCTGAATCAAAGAATAATACAGAACTGTGGTGAGATGCGGGTACAGCATTTGAACAGGTATCCGACTCAAAATAGGAATGTGTCGGAAAAATGTTTCAATTTTTTTTTTTTTGGGGGGGGGGTGTCTTTTTTACTTTTAAAACCATACATACACTAATTCTGGATATCTCGGCGGCGTAATAAATAAATTTAAAACAGAAAATTAATTCATCGCTAAAAACTCGCTTCCCCTCAAAGTATTTTACAACACTGTATCACTGCTTGATTTTAAATTGAAGAGTCAAATTTGACAGACATTAAATGATCAGAAAGGTGTACGTGTCATTCTTATAGATACTTTTAAAAACAGTATTATATATTCACAGAGTCTTAAAAATTTTATTACGAATTAACAAATAATTTGATTATCTAAATGTATTAAATATTAAAAACGAATATTTAAAATTTCCAAGACTAAAACTGAGACATTGATACCCAGATGAAACGTTTATAATTTTTGATAAAAAAATATACGATTTTTTTGTCAACTACAGATATAATACAGCATTTTGAATTGAGGAGTACTAGTTATTTAATACAGATACCTAACTGAAATAGAAATTTCACAATAAATGTTGATTCCCGTTTATACGTTAATCAAAGGATGGCCATTTACAACGCGGATCTGGGTCAGAAGTTAATTTCTAAAAAAAGTATATAATAGACAGACGAATTGAAATAAATAATTTCAATAAAGCATGCATAGATTTTTTTATATTGACTGAATCAATACATTGTAATACACTATAATATATATAATGAAAATCTTAATTTCTATATAGTTTTCAGGTCATATAAGTTATATTTAGAAAAAATTGATTTACTAATATCGAATTCAAAACATTTGATGACTTAAAACTAATAGACATATGAAGAAACTGAATTTTGTTATTTTATTTTACTTCAAATACTCGCCTCTAAGAAATGGTGTCTTTAGAATGGCGAGTTGAGTTGAGTTCAGTTCAGTTATACTATAGCTCCGTATGAATGAAACACAAGGGCTATTTTGAGACAGATTACGTAATTTTGAACTGCGGACGATAACGAAGACGACACCGGAGCTAGCATCCTCTCCCTTCTCCAAATTTCTGGGTCACACCAGGTGAATATTTCGCTCTGACGAATTTAACGTGCACCAGGACAGCTGATAAGACGGTTCTTCGGCGGAGCCAGGTCTCGAACCTGGAATCCTCCAGTCCTGAAGCCAAGACCTTATCAACAGGCTACCGCGACTCTTTTTAAACGATGAGATATTACTTGAGGTAATTATAAATAAAAACAAAATTGAATGTTTTTCTTCTTTGTTGAATGTTTATGCAAAATACGAGACATTGAAGAAATAGCTATCATAGACAGCTTTTTATCTAATTTTGTCAATGATCTATTAAACTACTTTAAATGAGTATCGAAGCTACACATTTGAGCTATATATTAGTATGTCGCATAAATCAATACACTAAAAGAAGTTTCCAACAAAACAAATAATGGATTTCATTTATTCATTTTGTTTGTGTGAGTGTAGCAAAAATGGGGGGGACAGGAAAAAAATGGATCTAATGATTGTTTGAACTGAAAAAAACTGCTGATAAATAAAGCAGTAAATTAGCCCTCAAAAATTAAAAAAAGTATTTGAAACCCCTTTTAACAACATACTAATGTTATCACTAAAAAATCATATTTCTATTCACAAGAAAAAAATTAAAATTACTATAAATAAACAGTTTAACAGGAATGAATGCATATCATTGAAACAGAAATAATAAAGAGGAAAAATCTTGGTAATAAAATTAAATTTTTTTGCAGTAGCTCAATAAAACAGACAGAAAAAAAAATCACCGCAAAATAAACATCGGAGAACATTCGCGAATCGAATAAAATACTGAACGTTTCCGTTAAAATGACGCGAGCAACTACTACCTATGGATGATTGACATCTTACAAGCAAAACAAAAAGTCAAAATTCTCCGCCGACGTAACCTTGGAAAGCATTCGAAACATTACGTAAAAATAGTAAGCATGGCACAATGCCGCATTTCACAACAGAAAATCAATGTTATGATTTTTACCCAGACTCGAAGGCAAAAAGCTAAATAAGAAAAAAAAAAAAAAATGGCAGAATTCTTTTAAATAACATGTGATGCCAAACAATAATTAAAACAATCTTAAACATCACTTTTACACACATTATAATTTTGATACCTTAAAATTGGAAATTTCAGTGATTTTGAAAACGAAGAAACTAAGACTCGATTCCGGATCTAAATACAACTTGGGTAAATATTTCGAAATACTGTGTGGCAAACATATGATACCCGGATGGCGAAATATTTCGGTGTCTTTCCAGGAATTGCGTTTGTACATCTAATTCGTGGATATATAAAATTCAGCGTGGCAATAGTATACCGATATAATTCTTCATTAAAAATGGCCAAACGTTGTTTAGATGAATTATTCTAAGCACTTTGTAAGTACTTTTCAAGCACCCTTAGAGAAGGGGGGGGGATGTGAACCAGTCTTAACGTAGAACATTATTATTGTAAAATATAAGTTCGATTAAATAAATTTAATTGAGACTAACTAAATAAGTATCCAAATGTGCACAAATATAAATTTAAAATACTACCAAGAATTATGGAATATTTTCCAACAACATTAAAAACAAGTTATCTAAAGTGTTTTTTAAAATGAAAGTTTTGTTTGAAAAATATTATTAAAAGATTTTATGCCATATTTTAAAATATTTAATTACGTTAGAGTTAGTAGTATTAAAAAAAAAAACAGTTATACAACTACTTTATTAACATCAGCAAAAAAAAAAAAAAAAAAAAAAAAAACTTTTAAGAATGCAACAAATTAAGAATACAAAAACCATGCACATTTTATAAAAGGTTGTTTCCTCCCCTCTATAGATTTTTCTCCAAACGCTTCAATTCATAAAATTTTTGAAGATAACAATTCTTTTTCTCAGATTTGTTCGTATACGAAAAAAGTAATTTTATTGGCATTAATTTACGTTTGGGAAGAATAACAAATTATTTAGAAATAACTGTGAAACACCATGAACATATTGCTCAACTTTTCTTTTAGGAAACCTTGAATCATAGAGTGTATTCGACTATGCATGGTATACACATTTTTGACATATTGTTAAGTTCTACATTTTTGCACAAAAATTTACTGAAATATAATTAACTAACGTTCTACAAACAAGTAATCACGTGTGGAAAAGCAACGTTGAGCTGAAATTTTTGTTAATAAATATCAACATTCGTGGTTTTACATGGATGCATAAAATTCTTTCTGAAAAGAAGGGATTTTTTTTTCTCTCCTAAACAAGTGATCACGTGCAGGAAAGAAAAGCTAAACAAGCAAAAGCAGGTGAAAGAAGAGCCATGTGAACGTAAGGGATATATTTACCCCTATTTAAATAAAGTGAAAGGATATACTTTCCCCATTCTATTAGCATATCTCTAAGCTCAGATAATACATTTTCCCACAAACCACCGCATGCATTACATTCTTCAACCCTTTAAAGATCCGACACCGCAAAAGAAAATACAGCTCATAATGGAGCAGAAGCGTAATGAAATATATTTTCTTTCTGATGAGGGGGAATTAAATAAGTACCTGGGTATATATATATAAAGTATTTTTAAAGCCCTAATATACGGATCTTAAAATATAAGCAATTTTTATAGACTTTTCATGAAGTTAAGCCTCCCGATTGGCAAAGATGTAAATTTCATTGGTGGCCAAAAGAAATGAAATGAGCAATACCATTTACTCTAACAAATTGAAAGAATGTACTGGATTAGACGGAAGTTGTAACGTGAAAATCAATGTCAATGGTTTCCCAAAACTTCCTCGCGTAAATTGAAATAAACTTGTCATGCCAGAAAATGCCTTTTAAGGTACTGGCATATAATTGTTACGAAATATTAAATTTTGGAGTGCATTTAGCATTTTTACTGAACCTATCGTGCCATCCTTGAAGAGTATTTATTGATTAATTCCTGGCATGTGGTTATTAGTGTTCAGAAATCGAATTGCTTTGGGCATGTTTTCCTACATCATTTGAAAGGAAAATTTGACACGGAACTACAATTATAGTCACAAAACCACGTACTAAATGTTATATATTTAAGTCATTACATTTTTGAACTAACGCATTTACATACTTCTGAAAGTACAGACCGACAAACAGACAACCCGTACTTGGAATTGGTCCAAAATTTAACAGGTGTCTGCACTACAGATGTTAAAACTGATTTTAAAATTGACAAATTGACAATTGATGACAAAATTTTATCTATCTAGCTCTCTTTTTGTAATTATTGTGCAAACTTAAATTTTGACAGATAGGCTTCCGCTGAACGGGTACTGTTCACAGTTAGATAAAATTTTCAAATTTGGTGTAACCTTTTTGATTCATCTTTGTCACAGACAGATGGATGGACATTTTCAAAAAAAAAAAAAAAAAAAAAAAAAGAAAAAAGAAGGAAAGAAACGTGTTTTCGAACTCAGGAAGGTCTAAAACGTGAAGATTCGTTAAAATCTCGAGTTCAAATTTTTTGACGATAACTATACATTTAAAGCTCGTTATTTGCGGGGAATATGTTCCATCAATATGCCGCGAATACAGAAACCGTGAATACGGAATAGTAATTTATATGGGATTATAGGGGATACGTTCCTAGGTAACAAAATAAAAAAAAAAAACCAAATATATAAAAAATCAATTTAATTTAAGTTTTTGAACATTGATTAATTATCTTAAGTCTTAGGCAATGGTTTGAAGAATTTTGTAATTTTCTCTTGTTGGCAGTTTTTAAAAACTCCTTCAATTCAGACTTATACGCAGCAGTCACAGTAGCAATTTGCCTCTAAAAAATATGACTTCGTTCCATAGACGGATCAATGTTCATAAAGAAATCGCAAAATTCATTTGCCATTCTTAAACCTTCACTAAGATTTTTCAAATTAAATGTCACGTTTCCAGTGCTTGTTGAAGCCTCTTCTTCAATGGGTTGTGAGTTTAACATTTCCTCCAAGTTGGTTTCAGTCAAATCTTCATCTTACGATTCAAGCAATTCCTGAATGTCACTTGGTTCTATGTGTTCGAACCCATCTCGTCCTATTCCATTCGCGATTTCGGCTATGTTTGCAGTCAAAGTTTGAACTTGCACAAATTCTTCGTCATTTTCCGCAGTCAGAGCAGACCAGTTTTTTCCAGCATGACTTCAGTTCTTCCAATGATTCTTTTATGTTTACGATGCATTTTGCAAAGTCAAATTTCTTCCAGCATTCGATAACATTCGTATCAGGATTACATTCCATATCATCCAATATGATTTTGAAGGTTAGTCTAATGTAATAGAGCTTAAAGGCCTGGATTATTTCTTGGTCCATAGGTTGAAGCAACGCCGTCGTATTGGGAGGTAAAAATGTCACTTTTATATTTGGATGTATAGTTTTCAAGTTCGCTAGGATGACCTGGTGCATTGTCCAAAACTAGAAGTGCTTTAAAGTCTAAATTCTTTTTTTTTAAAAATAAATTTCAACTTTAGAAACAAAACAATTCCGGAACCAGTCACAAAAAATAGCACTTGTGACCCACGCTTTCTTATTAGCACGCCAAAACATTGGCAGGTTGAATAAAGAAATTTTTAGCCGCGAATACAGGAATTGGGTTGCATTTTTTTCATCCGCGAATAAGGAGCTTTTACTGTATTTTCTATAGACTACGTATACGATAAAGTAAACAATGTAACACAGAGGATGGGAAACCACTTAACAGTATATTTTAATAAGCTCATTTTATTAAAGTTTATATTTTTGCTGCTCAATATTATTTTACTTTCATAAATAGTAGAATTGTGAAATGGTGAGTCGAAGGAAATAATAAATTTGTAGGTCAATTTGCCAAATGGAAGGAATGTCATTTGCAGAAGTCCACTATTCTCTATCACACTTGAGAATGTTTGTATCATTCTTCAACAGCAGATAAGAAGAAAGAATAATACGATAAGATGTTTGAAAATTTCAAAAAGAATCAGATCAGCGCAAAGATAGAGATATTTGACAGTTTTCGTATCAGTTCTTACCATGATTGGTTCCTGCCGTATCTTTTTTTTTATCTACAAAAAAGAATAGCTATCAAATTTGAAAATCATTCGAATCCTGTAATGTCAATAATTCCGTATAAATTTATTTCATATATAAGTAAGTGTAAATAGATTAATTTTACATTATTTTTACAGTACAAAATAAATTTCCATTATAATTAGGAATAATGAAATTTTAACATCACGATAAATAATCCTCACTAAAGTGACATTTATTAATACTCGATGTTAAATTACTTTTATTTAAAATCATTCAAACTTGATAGTAGAAAATTGACACGTAACTAATATTTTATTCGAATAATAATTTGTTCCGAGCATTTCATTTCTCTATAATTAAATAATAAATGCTCAAAAATTAAATTTTTTCTTCAAATTTCGAAAGTTATAAAAAGTTGTGAAATAAATGTAAAAACTGATTACGAAAATGAACCTGATTTAAAACATTTTATTAAAATGCGTTGAAATATCTTGATTTTAATTTTTTTTTTTATTCTTACTTATTTTCTTATTTATATTTTAATTTTGAGATCACGAGCAATTTGGAAACTAGGCCAGAAAATTCTTTCCATGTTTAACAGCACATTTTTAAAAATAGGGTTAACTGTTAAATCAAACGGCATTTTAAGTAGGTCATTCTATTTCAGCTCAAGAAATATCCCAATTATTAAGCTGAGTGAATAATAATTATCGCTAAACAGAAGGAATAATAAACCTTCGAACAACATCAAAAATCTACCTTAGCGAAAAAGTCTCGAACCTCTAAATAAAAAAACAAGGTAACATGGCAATGTACAAAGCTTGATATATCTCTCTAATTTTGAAAAGTTTTCTTTTAATCATACAGAAGCGATAATACGCATGCAAAATTAAGTGCATTTAATATTTTCTCAAAGTATATGTATAAGCTATGTTTATAATATGTGTAATTTTTATTATCTTAAAAAAGGTGCTTACCGTTTTTAAGACAATGAAAAATATGCTAAAAAAATTGCAATTATAAAAATAACAGAACGTAATTAGAGGAAATAAAATTGGCACTAAAATGAATAATAATAAGCGCTTCAAAATTGAAAGTGGAGTAATAAATAACTTGTACGTTGATATGCACGGTTATTACACTGGGAGGAAAATGTTAACATTTCGATTAAATTATAACTAATAAAAATACAATGAAAGTTTTGGAACACGTAATTTGAATGAATACCTACAACTCAAAAAATAACTATTTGTAAATCTGGTAACTCTCGATAAAAGAACTAGAATTCTCAAAAATCTTGACAGTAACGAAATACTTCAGAAACGTTTTAACGTTGTAATCCACTTTTCAGACATCGAATCCACATTATCCACGGTGTCTTGGAATTTTTTCACAGCTGAGCAGAACACGTTTTTTCCGAAAAAGAGTTTATGACCCAAAATGTAACTATTGGGAAAGAGGTTGTTTTTTAATAATTTTACAAAACAATCCGAGATTTGATAAAGAATATAAACCCAAACTACATTTTTTGAAAATTGAAGCAGGATATACAATCAAACCTTGTCACACAATCCGCAGTTCTGGGGCGGGTGGGGGTTGGGCTCTGCTGCAGAGCGTTTTGAATTTCTTGTCGCACATGCCACAATAAATATTATATTAAAAATCAATTAATATATTAAGCTTTTAAAAATAACTTAATATCTGCAATCTTTCATTGTTATCATACAGCATCAGAGCAAAATCCCATTAAACGAGGTGTTGATCCGCTATAAGAACTAGTAGAACCGGAAGCTCATGTGTGCAGCCTTTTATGCATCGGGATTAAAGTTATCTATGATCAGTAAATATTTCAGATTCATTATATAAAATACAAATAAAATTTATTTTGTTTAACAGATATTGGAAAACGGATCTCGAGAATGTTCACTGTAAGAAAATCAATTTTCATATTTATATATATATAAAGATTATATTATTATGAAAAGCAGATGCAGGTTCGGAGGCAGAGACGACGTATTGAAATTTTTAAAGTTTACATTATTCCATCTCTTTAACGGCAATGCCTATTTACAAAAAGGCGTGGGCAGACATGTCCGGCCAAGTAGAAGTAGTGAAGAGGAATGAAATAAATTTTCCCTCGTCTTTTATACCATTATTTTGAGAGTGAAAATATTGCTTACAGTGCTGGCATATTATGAAGATTCTTATAGGGATTTCTGATGCACATGCCGAAAGAGGCAAGGGAAACAGATATATATTTTTTAAAAAGTATTCCTTTAGGTCAGCAGTTATTCACAGCGTGGAAACAGCTTCGGCTTTCAGTCAATTCAGCATTTTACAAAGCTTCTCTTGAATTAAGAAGAGAAAGTAGAATTGGGACAGGAAATAAGATAATATTTTAAAATGACTTTAATATGGGCTAAATTGAGATAAAACTTTAGAAATTAATTTGGATTTAAATTATAAGTTTTATATATAAATTTAAATCTTGATTAATTTTCTAATATTTATCTTAATCTAGCCCATGTTAACTTCAATCTAAAGTGTTCTCTTGATTCTGATCCATTTTCATTTCTTCGTTTTTTAAAAATTTAATTATTGCTACAAAAGCTCTGTAAAAATGCTAAATTAGTGGTTCCCACATTTCCAATAAAGGGATAAAAAATTGTCAAGTTAAAAAGAATTCTTCTTTAAAAATATCTAGATTCCCCCACCTTAAATCGCAAAATGTACAGAAATCCCTATCAGAATCTCGTTTATATAACTATTAGGGATAAATATTTTGGTCTTCTGTTCTTGTGAGCGAACGCTGTTTTGTCCGCGCTTCTTGTACATTAATTCCATCCGAGATAGAATACAAGTAAAGTTTTAAAATTCGAAGTGTCTTCGGTCACGAAAATGCTTTAAAATATATGTTTAGCATTTTATTTTTATACTGGACCAATACAGATTAATAAATTATATTTTGAGCAAAACTATATATATTTTTTTACACTTTTATTTATTTTGGAGTTATGACAAAGCCTATAAAAATAAGACATTTGTACCCATGAGCCGATATTGTCATTTAATCCTAATAAAGAAAAAAAAAAAAAAAAAAAAAAAAAAATTTAAAAAAATTGAGACTGCAGCAGATTTTTCTTTCATTTGATATCTGAATAACACTCAATAGCATTAAGGCCAATAAACTTGTATCTGAATTCATTCCGGATCCTTTCCACAAAATCGTGAAATGTTTTGAAAACGCATCAACTCTGCGCACATAAGCAGACAGTTACGAGCACAGTTCGTCTGGGTCGAGAGCGAACCGAAGCGTGACGAATGGGAGTTGCAGAGGAAACCGTCTTCCTGACAGGGAAAATATCACACGTACCTGGGTTTGTTCGAATGGCCAGAGAATAAAAATAGCGTACAGGATGTGTGAGGCAATCAACCGATCTTTTACACTACGCTACGAAAGAGATGCATTAAGGGGGAGGAAAGGGAAAATCAGGGCAAGATAAGCTAACAGTAAAAATCACTTTTTAGAAACAACTTGTCCAAAGAGATTCACAAATATTTTGAACAGTGGTATTTTGAGTGTAATGAATTTTTGAAAAGTATTTCATTAAAGTGTAATGCTGTATGTAAAATAATTTTCTTAACCCTTTGTTTATACATTTATTTGAAATTGTTTTTGTATTTTATTATTATTCAGAATATATACTGCTACACGATATTGAAATCCCTTAGCTAATAGCTAATTAGAATTATATATATATATAAAAAGGAAACAAAATTTAAACAAATACGGAAAGTTCTGATACGTTATTCTTATACATTAAATAATTAAGTTAACCAAAGGGTTAAATAATAATTTTATTACTAATTTTTTAGATAGTATCTTAACTAATTTTCTACGAATCAAACAAATCGTCTTTTTTTTAAAAAAAAATATATTCCAAACAAAATAGTTTACAATGTTTCACAATTTTTTTTTTAAGTCAACAGAGTCGACCGTTGTAAAACCTATATGTATGTATTTATGAATATATGTGCGTATTATTGATAAAACATTTAAATTTACTATTGATACAGCATTTAAT